>CABHPQ010171470.1:0-54046 GCA_902168405.1 Peromyscus aztecus | reverse complement strand
TCCTCTCCTCTCCTCTCCTCTCCTCTCCTCTCCTCTCCTCTCCTCTCTTCCCTCTTCTCTCCTCCCCCCTCCTCTCCTCTCCTTTCCTTTTTACTTCTCTTTTCCATTCAATCTTGAAATTCCAATTTTAACTTTTTTTTCAACTTTTGTGGCCATATTACAAAATTAGATGATAAAGTTTGGATTTGGAAAGGACAAAGAAGATTTGGTTTTCCAAGTACCGAAATTTATGTTAGAAAATAAAGTTTAGTTTTAGAAAGATTTGATTTTTTTCAAAAATATAGAAATGTAATTTGTGCAAAAAGAGCACAAACAGACAGATTCCATTTATGAATGTAAGGGCCAATTGTTAACCACTTTTACCCCTGCATTTCCAAATATCAGAGTTTATAGGATCTTCAGGGTTAACATAAATATTGCCCTCCAATCTCTCAGACATCTGTTGTCCAATAGAGACCTGCTAGAACAGATTCTGCCACCTGCTAGAATCCTCTACAGCGTCAGACCATGGAATCAAAGCTCAGATTGGTTGCTTTTGCCATCAGTGGGAATAAATCCTTAGCTTCACACAAATCAGAATTATAAGCAGAAATCCACTTAACTGTGAAATGATTTAGTGTGTTAGAACAGAGTATTGACTTACTGCTGCCCTTGAGACTTAACAGAGAAGCAGGAGGATTGTGTTCATCAAAAAGGACAATTGAGACTTTAGACTCTGTGACTTAATTGGCTACAATTGAAGGTATCCAGTCAATCTTGTTTCATTGGAACCTTGAGCAGTGTGGCGTCAACTCGGTGATAGTGAATTACTCAATGAACATGATCCAGTTACAGTTAAGAACTTTGACTGTTCTCAGAGAAACAAAGTCAAAGAGATCAATATTAGTGGTTGGAGACAGTTGGAAAGAAGTTTGTTTTTCCTGCCTGCAGGTAGAGAAGAGGCCTGCATTAGAGGATGCTCCTCCTCAGTGTGGAGAGGTCATCAAACCAAAGAGCTTTGCTTTGCATGCATAGATGATGGGTGAAGGAACAGTAGGAATTACTACTTGGGTGGCTGGAAGATGAGAGCCAATTTGTTTTCAAAAGCGTTTTATTAGTCAATAAAGTATAGAATAGAATGGCAAGCTGAATCTTCAAGAAATGGATGCTGTGGCTGAGGAATCTTTAAAAAAATTGATCATAAAGAGGAAGGCATGAAACAATCATACTATGGAAATACTAAAGAATTAGAGAAAAATCTCAAATGACTGTATCTGTGTGTGTTTGTATATGATGTCTACACATGTGTCTGTGTTGGTGTGTACATATTCATGTGTGTGAAATTGTCAGTGCACATATGCCATGGTACAGCTTCAAGTGTGGGTGCTCACCTTCCATAGTCCTTGAGGCGGGGTCCCTTTGTATGCTGCATGTCTGTGGTTTGTGAACACGTATGTGCACGTGGACATGTAAGGACAGAAGGTCTCAGATGCCATCCTCCCTCATTGTCAGTTTTAGTCCCTTTAGACAGGCTCTCTCACTGAACTTGGAGCTAACCTGGTGACGACCAAGCCCCGGTGGTCCCCTGACTGTTCCACAGCAGAGAACAGTTCCCCCACTGCACTAGGATTACATACCACGTTTTTTATGTGGTGCTAGAGAGTCCATCTCCGGTCCTCAGGACTGGCTAATCTGTGCCTTAGCTGTTAGCTGTCTCCCCAGGCTGAGTCAGGGTTTCTTGCTCAGCTCTGCCTATACCAGGCTAGTAAGACTTTGAATTCCTAGGAATTCTCCCGTCTCCACTTTTCATCTTGCCATAGATACACAGGAATTACAGACCTGCCACCATGCCTGGATTTACAACATTTCTGGGAATTAAAACTCAGATCCTCACACTTGGGCAGTAAGCACTTTGACTCACTGAACCATCAACCCGGGCACCAGATTCTTTTTTTTAAAAAAAAATACCAAACATGTATATCACATACATTTCAATATCTCTATGCTTTAATGCACTTGGTGGGAATTTTCCCATAGATTGTCTTAATCACTTCCTGAACTCTCTTTGTGTAAGTATTTCTTTTTTAATTTTTTATTATTTCTTTTTAGGGGGTTATATAATCTAATTACATCATTCTCCCCCCCTTCCCTTCCCTACTTCCAAACCCTCCATTATATCCCTCCATGCTCTTTTTCAAAGTCATGGCCTCTTTTTCATTAATTGTTGCTATATGCATACATGTATATATAAATATATTGCTAAACATAACCTACTCAGTTTATATATTATGGTATGTATGTTTCTAGGGATAACCATTTGGTATTGGATAACCAGTTGGTGGGCTCTTCCCTGTGGAATGTACCCTTTCCCTTCTCTCTTGGTATTCCTTAGTCGCCTGTAGTTCTTTGTGTAGGCTGAGGCTCCTAGGCTTACCCCGTCACTTGGGCATGTCGATTGCTGTCCTTGTTTGGCACATGTTTAAGTATCAGATCCCACTTTCCTCTGTTCCCAAACATGTTTAGGTGATGTGATGGAGGGAAGCTGTTAACCAATGGCCACTCGAGCTATATCCAAATTATAATTCCCAGAACTCTTTATTGTTGTTATTCAGATTCCTAGTTCATGCTGGCTATTGTTTTACACCAGGAAATCTAAATGTGCCTCATTTTTTCCAAGGGTCACTTAGTCCTCCATCATAAGGATGTGACATAGGTAGACAGCCAGGCAGATATGTTTTACTTTCTATACAGCATTCTGGGGCTGATCAATAATTCAAACGCTTTCTGTTGGTGTAACTTCTCCAGGGCAGTCTGGGCTTTTAATATGCCATGTCACTGTTGCTGCAAATTTATTGTTGAGCTTTTCAGTGTTTAATTTAGGACATCAACAGGCTGTGCTGTGTCAATATTTTCAATTAGTTTCCTCTGCTTCCCTGGTCCTGACCATCCCTGGCCTGAATTATAGATGCTGTCTTCAACACCCTCTTGTGTTCAGTTCATTCTCTTCGATACCTCATTTCTCTGTCTTTTCTGATTCCATAAATGTACATATTGTTATCTTCCTAAGAAAGGATCAATGAAAAAATTAATTTTATAAGCTTCATATCTCAAAATATGTCAAACCATCTCAACTGATGGTTTGAGCAGGTATAGGAATCCTCAGTTGTTTTCTTGTATGATTAACCTGTAATTCTGCTACAGTTTCCAGGTGTAGTCAACTAGCATTTCATTTTTTGAAAATACTTCTTCATTATCATTTTAAGTTTATTTTTATTTTTTGCCAAAGCACTAATTGTGAAAAGCAGTTTAAAATATATTCTGCAGAAGGCTCATAGGAGAAGCCTTTTCCCTTTACTCTAGAATTCCCTGATCACTGGTTCCTGTTCTTCACAGCCCAGTACTTCTAACGTTTCCACTTCTCGATTAGTATGAAAAGGAGCATCATTGCACTGTACGCTATCAGGATTCCTCTAAGCCATAAGGAACAGGTGAACAGTCCAGTTAGAGCAGGACAGCTACGGTCAGCACTGCCTGCCAGGGACTTCCAAGTGGTGAACATCAGCAACATCCAACAAGGAACTGCTCCTGTGCAGATGTCAGTTGACCTAGGAATGGGAGAAACAAGGTATTGTACCGATACCATCACTGGTTTGTGTAAGCGTGTAAGACACTGAGAAACAGAGACCAGTGTATCCTGGAAACACTAAATTCACACGCTTTGATTCCCAGCTTCTATTAAGATCAATAGCAGCAGGAAGAGTCTTCACTTCTCTGTTACTTATCTTGTTGCATCTCTTAAATTCACACTTCCACCTGTGGTGGCCATACCGTAAATCACTGTTATGATGAAACAGGTGAATTAATTCACATTCTTCCACTATGATATTAGTAGATAAAAGGTTTTTTAATGTATATTCACATTCCTCCAAGCATGCACAAGTCATACTACTATAATCAACATTGTGCAAATATTTATTTATTTATTTTGTTTCCTACAGGCTGTGACAGGTTTTACATTGTTTTATATGTTTGCCTCCCATTGTTTGTGTTTCTCTCTCTGTGTGTGTGTGTGTCTGTGTATGTGCATACATATCTTTGCTAATTTTCTGGCTAGTTTTGTTTGTCTTTCCTTTAATTAGTCAGCATTAATATTAGTTTTACTTATTTTTCTCATTTATTTATTCTTTTAATACCCTATCATGAACAAAAGAGAATTTAGAGGCAGCTCTCCAAGTGAACAATATAGTTAGAAGACCTTTAGATTGACTCAGTACTTGCTTTTATATTTAGTAACATACAGCTTTTAACTTCTCCAATTAGGTAATCTGACATATTTGAAATTTTTCCTTTCTCTTTCCCAAGAGAACATAAATTCACATAGGGAAGTGTAACATCACTGTGAAGAAGGGGTTTACTACAAGGATTCCGACTCATACACTTGCAGGAGTGCATCACAATGTCTCCACTGTAGTCTCTGCATTTGATGGTCATGGTGAACCATGGAAATTTGGGGGAAAAGTTGAGTGGGAAGTGAAAGACAACCAAGGCTAGCTCCTAGTCATAAGGAAAAGGTGTAACCTAAGCAAACTGGATGGCATGATGTCATCTCATCTCTCAGTGGTTCACTACCCACAGCAACACTGGCACCTTTGACCAGGCACAGAGCTGTGCCTCATCCTGGGTTTAGTGCACTTGGGAAAAAGGTAGGTGATGGAAACTGGATTTGCTGTGATCAGCTGCCAAGCGCACCCAGGAGATCCACAGTAGCATCCCTGGGCTTGGATTGCCCCTGCACTCTGCCGCAGGACAGGAGAGCAAAGGGGATTCTGGGAAGCACGATTCCCACTTAGTTTTGTGGAGGTTACAAAACTACCATTGAGTTGCAAAGACAAAAAACAGAACAAACCCCAGCAACTGGATCCATGAAATTAGAACATAATGCCAAACACGCAATTCAAGGAATTCATTCAGAGCAAGTGTTTGGAATCAGATTATAATAATAGAGGACACCAGAATTTGGCCTTGAGCCATTTTTTAATGCCCACTGGTGATAAATGACTATAGCACAATAGTAAGGATTAAAAATTTTGTTGAAAAACATTTTTTTTAATTTTTCAAAAATAAAATATTAGAATATTTATAAACCTTGCTAAGAAAACTCTCCAATTGAATGGAACAAATAGACAAGAAAAGAAAAATAGGAGAGAAAAGAAGATGTTGTATGAGCTAAGATATCCAAACAACAGAATTTCGAGGAGGAGAATAGAGAAAATCCAGAGAAAGAAATCTTTGGGCTACAGAGAAAAGGAACCATTGCGCACACTGGTGTTGGAGGTCTTCCTTTCTCCACCAAGATGGGTTCTGGAGCTGAGAACTCCAAAGAGGACAGAAATGCTGCATTGCTCAGCACTTCATAAAAAAGTCCAAAAAAGTAAAACTTGGGGCAGTGTCTCTGTTGGGGCAAAAGATACTGGGATGTTTAGCCCCTCTCCACTAAAACAGTGAGGTGACTGAAATGCCTCTCAGGGTATGTGTGCTGCTGGTAGTAGACACTGGGTGGCATCCAGTAAACACAGGGCTGGGGGAAACTGGTAAGCTCTCCAGCTGTGACACCACAGGGTCTCAGTCATACAACCCTGCCCCTTCCTCTACTGAACCTGAGGGACTGCCCTCTGTGAGCCCCAGCACCTCTCTGGATTTCCACCAGCTATGGAATTCCGGGCATGTCAGGGCAAGGACTTGCTTTAGACTCCAGCATTCTTAGAATGCATTCTTCTGCATTTCAGTTTAACTTCCCCATTGTATCCATTTGCTGCCTCTTTGGAACTCTCTTATGAGGGACAGTGAATCAAGATCCCACTCCCACCCATTCTCAGAGCATTCCTCCTGATAAATTAAGCTCCTTAATTCATTACATTTTAGAATTTAGTATAGAGAATTTATACCTGAATTTTGCTTTGCTGTTGTGTAACAAGTCTTTCATGGTCCCACCAGCCAGCTTTCAAATAACTACATGGAGACATTAATTATGCAGCATTCTCTGAGCCAAACCTGAAATTGCTAAGCAGCCCCTGTGGCTCTATAGCATCTGGCTCTGCCCCTCTTGAGTCCCTGAAGGTCTGGGGGGTGGGGTGTACAGGGAGCTGCATTTACTTCCTCAGCTCTGGGAATTTGCTGAGTCCTTGTGGCAGGCATTTTTACCTAGTGCACTGGTTGCTCAAGTTCTCTGCTGCACAGCAGGGCCTCTTAAAAGATCCATGCCTCTGTATGCTGTGAGCAGTGGGCTCTGTATATGTGCCATTTACAAGTCTTTCTCTGTCTTGCCAGCCAGCTCCCAAATAATAACATGGAGACTTATTAATTATGAAAACATGGTCTTAGCTTAGGCTTATCCCACTAGCTCTTATAACTTAAATTAACTCATTTATATTAATCTATGTTTTGCCTTCTACCTTTGTTTCATTCTGCATGTCCGACTTCCTCTGTATCTGCTTGGTGTCTCCTCTGCACCTCGATTATCTCCTTCTACTTCCTTTCTCTCCCCAGAAATCCAGCCTGTGCCTCCTGACTAGCTATTGACCATTCGGCTTTTTATTATACTAATCACAGCAATACATTTTCACACGATACACAAATATCCCACGATACGGTTGTTTGTTTCATTGCTTGATTGAGAGAGGGTATTGCCATGCATCTTAAGAGTACCTTGGGCTTACTGTGTTGTACAGACTAATATTGAACTTTGCGTCCTCTTATCCAGCCTCTTGAGTATTGGGGAGGCAGGCAGGCATAGGGAGTAGTTTAGAAACTTGGAGCTCCACTTAGTTTGGGCTATTTCTTTGATAACTTAGGATTCTTCTGCATATACTGTGCACACACATCCATCTCTGAACCATGAACCACACGACCTGTTGGCAACCTAGAACTCCCACATGCGAAGAGCTGAAAACATGACCCACTTTGAATAGTGAAATAAGTTTTTCTTCCCTTAATTACTAATAAACCAGGACATTTCTATTCTAACACATTCCTGGCATATCTAGGTATAAGAGAATGAAGGCCCATCTGACTTGGACTGAAATGGAGGGGTCTATATTCAGTTAGACAAAGCTGTGTCCCAAATATAAGTTTTAGAGACAATACCTTATTTATCGTCTTGCGTGTATGCATAATTGAGCATGCTTATGTGATTTACGTAAGATACCTCATGGGAAGGGGTCTGCATAGTGAAAAAAGATTCACTTAATCCAAATAGAGAACCACATAAACACTTCTGGTAACCAAACTCTGCCTTCTCCTGCAACATACCAGACAACAATTGGATTCTTAGGGAATGATTTGTATAGTGAATACCAAATGCTGGTTTCCTGGCCAATGGCGAATATTGGAAAGATTTTTAACAAATATGAGGAAGAAATGCAAGGACATTTGATTAGCTTCCCATAAAATTAAATTTTTCCAGTTTAAAGATTCTGAATTCATTTTTTTCTGAAATTAGTAGTCATGTTTTTATTTAATGAAGTGGTAGAAGCAGTGATTGTTTTCTTGAAATGGCCTTATTTGATCAAATGAAATCCTGGTGCTGGAAAAGAAAAATAAATTAGCTGCCATTATCAGTTAGCAAATATTGAGTAGAAAATCTTTGTGAAAATTGATCCAACTGTCACATCAGAAAACACATCTCACCCAGCATATTACTTGATATTACATGGAAAACTTAACTGTTTCTTTCTAAAAGTATTTAAATTATCTTTAAGTAAAAGTCAAAGTCTGAAACACAATTGAATAAAAGACTATCTGTAAAATCACCAGGATTCGATGGGACTTCTCTCTGTTTTAATCTCATAGAAAAATTATGGAATATACTAACAAGATTACCAACAATATACTAACAAGATTACCAGCTTGGGAAAAAGTAGAAATAGCTTTTTATGCCACAAAACAGGAAGAGAAAAATATAGGATGGTTTTCTTGTGTAAATAAGACTATAAGGCATCATCTGCTCTTAAATAATGTATGTAAATAATTAGAAGATGTCACAGTAGTTAGACTATTTCTTCCATATTTACATATTTTGCCCAGAACCCTTTTAACCTGCAGGAATTTCTTTTTAAGAATTCTGGTTTCCCAGCAAAGCTTTGCCAAGCCCACAGTTTCTGCTCACAAGCGTTATAAATACTTTTAATGTCAAGCTCTAATCCTGAGCAAGATGACAATTTTACATCTCTAATCATGAGTCAGATGGAGGCATTTCACACGCCTGTGAGGCAGCAGTGGGTGTCCAAGCTGTTTAGATCACTGATCCCTCAGCGTTTATCTTCTTATGGAAAATTTGAAAAGCATAAAAATGCCACAGAAGCTGACCTTTGTGCCTTGCGTGGTGATCCTTCACCTCAGATCTGACAGTCACTCACAGGAAAGATGATGCTATGAATTGCCAGAGGCTTTAAAAAGATTCAAAACATGATGAGTCTCTCAACCCTTTGCCTGGTTTCATGATGAGAAAGACAAGAGGGCATGCTTCCAGGAGAATTTTCACAGTACCCCTAAAGTGCCAGTGCTTTAATTAGGACAATATTTCAAGTGTCACTGGATAAGATGACTAAATTAAAGCTGGAGGATAAGCTGGTGGAGGTGAGAAAGTCCTTGAAGGCATTTTAAGCTGTGCAGAGAATCCAGAGATGTCTATTACCCATCTTGGGAGAGAACAACAATTCAATATGATTTACACCTCCAGACCTTAGTGTAATCAAATGCCATCTTGTTTTTCTTGCTAATGGAGTCTTGTTTTGTGTCCAGCCTTCATGTTGATGCTGCATGGCTTTTCTTTATACACAGTGGAATCTTTTTCTCATAACTATCTTCTCTACTATGTCTTATGTTAAATTTATATCCAGTTCATAGGCTGGGAGGAAACACACTGTCTGCTCTTTTTGGAATATTTTCTCCTTTTTTTTTTCTCCCCTCCCTGTTCCTCCACCAGACTAAGTCTCACATAACCTAGAGGCTCAGCTTAAATCACCTCCACAAAGTCTTCTCATGCTCCAGGGATACTGGGATTGTTTTCTACTTCCAAACAGCATTATCCTTATGCCTTTTCATGTCCTATTTGTTGTGCTACCACTTTGTGGATGAGCCTTACAAAGAAGATATAAGCATCCACTTTGATATTACTTAAAGTTTGGGCTCAAGAATCAAAATCCTTTGTTACTAGCTTTGCAGCCAGCTCCCTGACTTTCAGATGGTTATTGACATCTCTATATTAATTTTTTCATCTGATGAATGGAGATGACAATGACTGTTTTGTGGATTTACTTGGCTGGTAAGGTTTAGTGGTGCAGATGAAGAGTGATGCTTTGCTGAGTAAATAGAACCAGACAGATTTTCTGTTGTTAGCATTGTTATTTTCCTTGAAGATAGAGATGTATGTTTTCTACTTAATGCCTGGTCCATTGCAGAGCCTGAAAAAATATTTAATAAAAATTTTTTTCTCTTCTTATTCAGTAGCAATGAAGATCTTTGTATTAATTTTTGAGGGAGTCATTTTAGTTAAAAAGAAAACAACACGAAAAGCACTCCCTTTGTTCCCACTAAACAGGATAGTAAAATGGATCGTATCTTTACAGAAAAAGATGCTCCAGTTGAATAAATACATCTTGAGTTAAACTTAACAAAAGAAAGGTCTTCAAAAGTTTTTTAAAAAAAGAACTTTAATGGCTGAGGTTTGTTTTTAGGTCCTTGCAAATGAGATATGGATTTGATTTCAGAAAACTAATGTCTTCTAAAAGATCACAATACTCACATTAAAATATACAGATAATGTGCTCAGTAGTTCAGATTTTTTTCCTGTTTGGGCTTCTGTTGTACCAATCATTGGTCTTTCCTTACTGTGAGAGCCTGGTTATCAGTAATAGGCATGCTTAGCTCAGAGGCTGTTTCTAAACCAATGTTTCCTTCCCAAGTTTGATATGTATGTAGAGAAACATATATACTGGGGAAGATGGTTGCTTCCCAACAAAAGGAAAGTCAGATTTTCCTTAGGTTTGTCTGTATTTTATTTTTGCTGTTGTGATTCTGTTAAGTCTCTTTTTTAACCACCTGGCTTCCAAAGCCATAGTGGTAATAAAAGTTACTGTTGCTTGCATTTACACAATGCTTTGCAATTTGTAAAGTGCTTTACTTATAGCCAATAGCCAATTCATTTGTCTTGGCACACTTCAGTCTGTGAAGTCCAACCAACAGAGAGTTCCTACGTGAGTCCTCTGATTTATTTAGACTATATCACAATGTAACCTGGTCAGTCAGATTCTAAAGTAAGTTATTGAGAAAGCTACCCTATTCAACATGGCAGGGAGTATTCTATTTTGAAATATCTACAGAAAATAGCTATCTCCATAACCTATGGGCTAACTGTCTTTTTTGAGCAGTTTAATCATATAAACACCATGTATGACTGAACTAACTGGATGTCTTTTCATGTCAACTGAAAATATGGTTACATATAATTTCATTAAAAACCAACAGCAAACATCATAGAACTCACATTAGGTATCCATCCTATTTTAGACTCCTTTATTTTGAATTTATAGTGTCTTGCTATATTTACATTTCACTATAAACCACTTCAAGTCATTTTTAAAAATAAGTCAGGACATATATTATTAATTTTCACATGTACTGTTCTCTTTGATTCTCATGTAAAGTTCATGAAAATGTTTCATTACTAACCCAATTTTAACTACCCATATTTCTATTTTCCAGCAAAATGTTAGGCACTTTATGGAAAGCTTGAGGCTGACAGATAACTGTGTTTGGGATTCTGTGTTCTGTAGCTCTGGCTCCTGCTCTGTATAATAGATCCCAAATGTAGGCTTCTGCAAGCAGGCATCCCGGAACCTATGCCAGGATGTCTCTCCAGCACTGATTAATTTCTGTGCCTAAAAGCCATGTGTTCATTGTGGATGATAAGCTTGTTGCACAAACACAAGCTCACCACACTGAATAAGTCTGGCATTGGTGCTCTATGAATCCTAGTAACAAGGATATTTGCCAAAAGGAAGGAAAACTTTCCTGGCAATTTAGGCAGGAATGAAATGTTTGGAGGAATCAGTTGACTTTTACATACTAAAAAGAGAAAACATACACTTATAAATCTAATTGGAAACATATTCAACTTAACATGTTCACTGAGAAATTTTAGATTCTAGTCTTTGAGAGTGGTGTAGGCATGTCCAGAATAGAAGATATGCCTTAACATGCAGGTAACTAGTAAGCTGCTAAAAATGGAGTGTACCAACATACTATTGTATTAATCCTGCCCAAAATTCTCACTTGCAGAGAAATAATGGTTATGTGTTGTATCCAAGTTGGATTTCCCCTGTGTTTGTAATTATGGGAGCTTGAGAATTTCAAGATCAAATTTCTTCAGTTAGAAAACAAACAAAACCAAAGAAAATGAAAATAAGAGAAAACAAAATATAATTTCAAATCTGAGAAGTCCAAGCCAGTCCAAAAACATGCCATCGGGTAAGGGCTCACCTGGAGAATGGCTCTGCTTTATTCTCCTCCTCCTCCTCCTCCTCCCCCTCCTCCTCCTCCTCCTCTTCCCTCTTTCTCCTCTTCTTCCTCCTTCCTCTTTCTCCTCTTCTTCCTCCTTCCTCTTTCTCCTCTTCCTCTTCCTCCCCCTTCTTGTCCTCCTTTTTTTGTATGGGACAAAGTCCATTTTTAATTTTTCCCCCTAAAAGTGTTTCCATGGTTCTGGAAGAAGGTGAAGTGAGGCCATACGTCTTTGGCCCAATTAGAGGCACAATGTTTGCCTCTGGAAAGGAATCTGGGATCCATTCCTGGATTCTCCCACCTGATGTAGAAATTCTCTTGGCTGCATCTCTACCAGATGGTCATGGAGCCTCTGCTGGGAAACCCAGCCTGGGAAACTTCGCACATACCCACTAGCACCACCACCATCGAGAGTGAGGAGGCGTGCTTTACCCTGCATACATTGCTACGAAGCTCTTTTTTTGCATGTGTGTGTCCTTGCTCTTTGAAGCATCAAAGGACAGGCACATCCTTTCTACTACACAGTCCTTCTGAAAACAAGTAGAAGGAACTTCCTGAGAGCTGTAAGGTGATCCGGAGTCAGACTCATGTTTTCTTTGTTCCCTATGCATCATGGCTTCCAGAAGCTTCTGTTGTCTAGTCAGTGTCCTTTGAGAAACAAGCTGTTCCTGATTTGCTGAAAATGCAGAGTTTGTGAGTGGGAACTAGTTAGTTCAGGCAGCAGGGGAACGATCCTTTCTTGCATGGAGTTATGCAACATTTCTGTTAGCCTGACCCAAGACTGGACTGGAGTCCACCAGCTCCAGAAGCATTATTTGTGAGAATCATACTCACAGAACTCTCTCAAGTGTCTAATTTTTTTCACTTGACAATGTTTATTCCATTATAGTTAATTATTGCCTAATACTTCATGGGGGAATCACGTGGTAAAACTGATAGCAATGTTAGTCAGAAGTGTACGTAACTAGAGATGGTTCATGCCTATACCCCTAGCACTTAACAGACAGAAACAGGAGATTGATGCTTTGAAACCAGCATAGTCTACATAATGACTTCCAGGCCAGTCAAAGCTATGTAGCAAGCTTCTGCATCTCTGGAATGACAGCAACCTGATTGTCGTGGATGATCCTGATGTGTTCACACGTATTTGTTTGTGTATTTTTGTATCTGTGTTCACCATGGAGATTGGTCTGTCACTTTCTTTTTGTTGTTGCTATGTTTCATCTAGTTTATCTATTAGTGTAATGTTGGCTGGGGGCACAGTATTAGTTTATCATTTTATTCTTGTGACACCAGGCAGAACATTCTTTCCTTTGTATTTTATAACATAATTTGAGAGGCAATAGTTTTAATTCTTCAGGAATTCTGCAATGAGTCCATCTGGGATTGAGTTCTTTGGAAGTGGGATGTTCTTTATTGCTGCTTCAATCGTTTTGTTTCTGAAGGATCTCCTACATAGTTCTGAGTGGATCCCAAGGATATGGTGGGCAGGAGGGGGGGTGCTCTCTTCTGCACCATCAGTACCACTGTTGTGGGACATTCAGTGTGGAAAGTCATTTCTACTATACATTTCAGGCTTTTTGATCATTTTCTCATTCAATTTCATTTGCTACATCCTGATAATCTAGACAAAAGTTTTTTGGCTCTAGGAACATTTTATGGTGTGTATATGAAACATACCCTATGAACTCATAAGTTGAACTCTTGGTCCAAGCTGATAGCTCTATTTTGATACGTCTGAAATCTCTTTGAGAGGTGGGACATAGTTGGAGGAAGTAGGTCAAGGAGGGATATGTATCTTTTCTTGATCCCTTACAGCAATGTCTTCCCCCTGTTCCATGCTCAATGTGAATTGAGAATCCCCTCTGCCTCAAGCTCTTACCATCATGATGCTCTACTAAAATTCATGGGACCAAGGAATAAACCCTTCAAAACTGAGAGCCAAAGTATCTTCATCCTCCTTTAAATTGTTTCCACCTAGTGTCACAAGAATAAAATGGTAAACTAATACTGTGCCCCCAGTCATGTATGAAATAATACTGTTCTTCTTACACTACTTTTACCCTCTTTTCTTGGACACACAAAGTGGGACTTCTGCTCTCTCAGTGTGGTATAGGTTGAAAGTGAAAACTGAGCATCCCATTTGGTGCTTGGAATTTTAGCTGTTGGAACTAGACATGTAGATGCAAGATCAGATGAACAGCAGTAACAACAATGGCAAAAGGAAATATTTACAATGACAGCTTCCCTGATATCTTCCCAGCTTCTTCCATCGCTATGGCCCTCACTACTTGTGTGAGTAGAGTCCAAATGCATATGTGATTGGATAGATGTTTATTGTGAGCACTCAAAGGGAAAGAAGGTTTCTGATCCGATCTAATTAATGCAGATATTGATAATGATATAGCTATCCCAAACCTGATTATCCCTGTTGTCACTAGAAGCTTTCTTTTCTATTTTTAAATCATCTTAGAGGAAAGCACATACTTTAATAAGAGCATCAATGAGTAATTTTATTAGTTGAAAATGACTAAATAAGCTAATGGAGCATAAGACCAGAGGTAGGGATAGAAAGACAGTGAATATAAATTTGACAGTATAAACTTATTAATGCACTGGCATCTGGCTTATATCAGTGACTGACTTTTAAAATTGTTTATTGAGAAATGAAAATAATGTAAAATAGTAGATTGACTAGGCACAGAGAATGCTAAATTGGGGCAAAAATACACATAAAGCAGGGGACAAAATTGTGCAAAGATAATTTTACAATGAGTGCACACACTTTGAAAAACATAACCACATTTAGCAAAATCCTGAATGGGTATTGTAGATTTTACCTGGGTAGGCCACTTACAAGTGGTTGCTTAGGTCTGGCCTTTAGGCAATTTGGAGGAACAGAATAAAACAGATGAAAGTCAGTCTTGTGATATGATTAGCTCAAATTCAGGCAATGCATAAGGCTCATTCAAATGACACTTCCAGACAGAATATGGAGAGGATGGGAGAATGATCTCAAAACACTATACTAAAAATTTATTATTACTATTATTACTATTATTATTATTATTATTATTATTTGTGTGTGTATATGTGTGTGTGTGTGTGTGTGCATGTAGACAAGAGTCAGACATTGAATGTCTTCCTCAGCTGCTCTCTACCACTTATTCTTGAGAGACAGTCTCTCAGTGAATTTGTAGCTCATCATTTCAGCTTGGTTAGCTGTCCATTGAGCTCTAGCTATCCCATCTGTTGATGTCCCCCAGCACTGGGGTTCCAAACTAATGTCACTTTGCTCAGGTTCTATAACAGTGTTAGGGATCTGAACTGAGTTCACCATGCTTGACAAATACATTACTGACTGACTGATGCATCTCCACAACTCAAAACACTTTCTTTTGGATTCAGGATGTAAAAAGAAATTATTGGTCAATGTAACAGAACTCTTTAGTATTCAATGATAAATATGAAAGAGATTGAGCTCTGGCATCAAACGGGGAATATTTACCCCTATCCTTTGAAGACTTGTGGCAGGGAATTCTTTATGTGTTTCATTCTCTTACATGGGAATGAAACTTGTTTCCAGACAGACTTCATCAGAACCCCCAAGAAGCACCCTGACCTTCAAAAAATGAAATAACCTTGAATAACTCCTATGAACGAAGGAGAGGCCACACATGCACCCCAAATTCTCTTCCCTGTGCTTAGAGTTTTGCACTGTCTTGGCCCAAGCTCAGGATCTTTGATGGGTACACAGGGACAGATGCTTGAAATTATGTCACTCAGAAGCAATCACAGACCTGCTGTCTTGTCAAGCTGTTGACTTTTTCTTGAGATTTCTGATCTATGAAGAAAGTGACAAATTTCCATTAGAATGAACGATTATCTCCAGCTAACAAAACCCTGCAAATGTGAAACAAATTTACTCTTTTAGAAAAAAAATCGGCTTGAAGCAATTCAGAAATTGCTCTGACATTTAGGTAAAACAGTTTTCCTTGTCGGTTGTATCCTGTGTACTCTTCTATCATGGACCCATTTTATATCTTTGGTGTTTTCTTAAAGTATTACTAGGTCCAAAGGTGCGACCCTAAAATCATCAAATATAATTAATTTATACCTGTAGCCTAAAAAGAAATAAGTATTGAAAAGTGATAACTTTATATTTGAGCCTTTTACTACCTTCTTTTAAAATTAGTTCAGAGTCCTGCTTAAATACAAGCTAAATGTTTTATTTCAAGAATATTTTTATTGACAATTATACACACACACACACACACACACACACACACACACACACACACACATATTCCCATTCTCTTTCCTCTAGTGCCCTGTTCCCCTGCCAGTTTACCCTCACAACTTCCTGTACTCACTCATTCTTTTTAAATGCATTGAATACCCTTAGTGTTGTCTGTGTGCATGTGAGTGTAGGGTCATCTAATGGAGCAGGGAAGCTCAGGGGGGACGAAATCTACTATCTCTCTCCAGCAGCCATCAATTGCCAATGCCTTCTCAGCTAGGGGTGGGACTTTGGGAATCCCTTCCTCATCCAAGGATTTGGACTGGCTTGGTCTTGTGCATGCAACTACAGCTGCTGCGAGTCTATTTTTGTGAAGGCCCTGTCATGTCCAGAAAACGCTGTCTTGCTCCAGATGCCCACTCTTTCTGGATCTTAGAATCTCCACAGCTCTTTTCTGTGATGAACCCTGAGTCTTGTGAGGAATGGCTATGATGTTGGTCTCCCATTTAAAGATGGGCACTCCAATGTCTTTTATTGTCTGTGTGTTGACCAGCTGTGGATCTCTATATTAGTCATCATCGAATACAAAAAGAAGCTTCTCTGATGAGGGTTGAGAGATGCACTAATATGGGGGTATGTGGATACTAATGTAAGGAGCAGTCTATGCTTGGTATAAATGAACTGATACATTACACAGTACTTAGTGTTTCTGCATGCTTGAGTTCCAGCATGAAATTCACTCTACCTACTTACTCTATAACTAGCTTCACCAATTAACACCTCTTTTAAGAAGTAAAATAATTATGTTAATTTAACCATTTTATCAACTTAATTTTTATCTTTTCCTGTCACTATTTTTGCACATTAGGAAGTTATGCCCCTAATGCAAATATTACGACTGTATAGATAGTTACCTTGTTGAAATTCACAAGGGAGATTGAGTATTATATTGATATGTTCACATAGACACAAATATTAGTTAATATTGAGTATATCAACTCCTTCATACCAATTATTCATGTCACTGTTTAAATGAGAGAAACTCTGTCCAAGCCCTTTCTGCATTTCCTATATATGGGAGTCTGTCTTTCATTTCATGGAATCTTTAGCATTTATCTAGCAGCTGTACACTTTCTTCTCTAGCTGTGGGGCATAAATTGCAAGCAAGCCCATCTCTTCTTTTCTGAATTGATAACCATCTAACAGTTCAAAAAGTGTCTTTTCTAATAAACAGGGAAAGGAAGAAAACAATTCTGAAGTTTCCATAAAGTCACAAGTTAAGTCAGTAATTCTTTATTTCAGACCTCTTTCAGAAATATACAGTTGGATGAAACTTCGCCATTAATCTGCCATCACCAGTGTTGCCATGAGGAAGCTGTCACATTGTGGTGGTTTGAATGACAAAGGCCCTTATAGGTTCATATATTTGAATGTTTTGTCCCCAGTTGGTGAAACTGTTTAGGAAGGATTAGGAGACATGGCTTTGTTGGAGGGGGTGTGTCACTGGGATGTGGGGTTAGGTTTCAAAAGCCCATGTTATTGCCATTCCCAGTTAGCTCTTCCTCTCTTGGCTTTGTAGTAGTTGTTTCAAGATGCAAGCTCTTAGCTACTGCTCCAGTGCCATCCCTGCCTGCCACCATGCTCCTCAGTATGATGGTCATGGGATCATCCTCTGAACTTGTAAGCAAGTTCCCAATAAACTCTTTCTTTTTTAAGTAGCCTTGGCCATGGTGTCTTCTCACAGGAGTAGAACACTAACTGAGACACATGTCAGCTCTGTAAGGACTTACTTTAGAAACAGTTCCTTCTTACTAGTGAAATCCGAGAGTCTAAGGTCAGTCATGCCTCACATATGCCTGAGTGTTCATGGAGGAAACTCACATGACTAGATTGCAGTGAATATAAGTATCATGAGCTTTCTGTAAACCCTAGCTTCGTGCTTCCAAACAAAGATCTGACACTGTAATCTTAGGAAAGAAGGAAAATAATGGCTTCCTGGTGCCATTATTTATTCATCTTGGGTATTTCTGTCCATTTAAACCTCTGTTTGGATGGGATAGAGGTGGCCAGAGCTCCTCGCCTGCCCCTGTGACCTGGTGTCTGATAAGGGGAACTCAGGAGTCTTGTAGGATTACAATTACAATTCTTCAGCTGACAGATATCACTTGGTATGAAACCAAATACTGGATTAAAATAAATGTTGATTATATTAAGTTTGTATTTAGTGAGACAGACAGAAAAATCTGCTGGGTTTAGAGGGTATGAACACTCTCAACACAGTTCTCAATTTTTTTTTCTTTTTAAAAAGATGCACAAACCACACAGGAGAGTGGTGACTTTCTGACATCTAGAAACAAAGAGACCTTTCTAACTGTTTTACTTTTCAGACACAAATCTGAAAATGATGTTCATAATACTCATAATGACTATAATTCTTTCAAGAAAAACAAGATAAACCCCACCAAAATGCTTTTAAAAATTGGTATTCTATTATCATTTTTCATCCAGTTGCCTATTTTCATAGAGAGGGAAAGTAGTGTGAAGAAGACACAGTAGTTATAATAAGAAGAGAAGTTTTAGTTAAAAGAAATGCTAAAGGCAAAGATAGTCTTCATGTCATTGGAAACAGATCACAAATACAATTTTATTGAAAATACTTTATTTGCAGAGTGTTTGCATGTGTACAGTGTGGCTTTCCAGTTAGTTTTTCTGAGACAGAATTTCAAAGTAATGAAATAAGACTATGTATAATATGTGTATAGACAGATAGAAAACAAACTATTTATAAATGTATTTATACATTCAAAGTTTCTCACACCAGATGGAAACAAGAAAATTCCTTGGGCTGGTCTTCCTCTCCCTTATTTGGAAAAATTCCCAGGGTTGACCTGTCAGTTTCTGGCGGGTGTAAACTCATTTGGGGGGGGGAGGGTGAAGTCCATTACAAGGTATGGGTCCCGAAATAGACCTACGCACTGGCACCTTCTGCCTGTGACCTGGTGATGAATTTTTCTGAACTCCATGTTAGAAAGGCAATAAAATTACAAGATGTTTTACATTTTCTTCAGCACACAGAGAAACGATTGTACTACCAAAACTAACACAAGAAAACATTTTGATTGTGGGTTTGTGGAAACACAGAGATCAGTAACGTCTTAATAACCGGGTGACGATAGGAGTCACATGCACTCCAGCGTTTCTTGGCTTGTTCTGAAGCCTGGCTCCTAGCCCAGGAGAAAGAGCATCTCCGTGATGTGCCACCCCCTATCTTGCCTCAAACACACACAGTTCGTCGTAAGCCAAGCATCGTAACATAGATGGTGGGGGAAACACAACAGCCTGAGGTCAAGCGAAATACAAAAATACCAGGCGCTATTTCAGGATCACTACACTAGAACTTGGCAGAAAGTCAGTGGTTGAAAACAAGCTACAGAAGTAGAAAATTCTAAAGAAATTGGTTGTGACTATTTTCTAACCGTTTCATCCCAGCTCCTTCTCCCAAGTGTAGTATATGACTGTGGGAGAAACACTTTGTAGGAGTCAATTTGAGGTGCCGAAACAAAAGGACAGAATGGGTGGCTTAGTTGATGGGCGTTGATTTTCTCACAGTTGTAGAGACTGGAAGTCCCCGGTCAGCAGGCCAGCACTCCTATCTCAGCAGTGTCTTGCTGATGGCTGTTTTCTTCCTGCGTGCTTATGTACCTGGGTGAATGTTCCTTGACAGGGCTGGGGAAAGGGCAATAGAGAGGACTCAGAATACAGAGAAGGGAATGGGAGAGAAAGGAGGGGAGGAGGAAGGGAGATGGGAGGGAGAGGGAAGGAGAGAGAGAATGAATATCTTCTTTTTCTTATAAGACCATTAGTTCTGTCACTGAGGTCCACTCGTTACATCTTCATTTCACCTTAATCATTCAAAAATTCTACCTTCAAGCACAGTCACCTTAGGGGTTAGGGCTTCATTAAATGAACTGTGGGGAATCAAAATTAAGTCCACAGCAAAGGTAGGGATTGTATAATATTTAAAATAATAAAAATATAATGTACTTGCTAGAGAGGATGAATAAGGAGATAAATTGGGTTACGTAAGATACAAGACAGTCTACGCAGTGGTTAAATCCAATGAACATAAATGAATGAGCTGAGGAATCAATAGAATGAGATTCTCCGATTGATGAAAATACATAAACAAACCAGTCCAATAAAATGTTTTTATGGGACAAACTAACAAACCTAATACACACACACACACACACACACACACACACGTACACGCACGCACACACATACACACACACTCTTAAGGAAAGATTACTAAATCCTTAAAATACATTTTGAACTTTACTGACATAATTTTTATCTCAGAGCTACATTTTTTTAATTCTTTGAAACTGAACCTTTCTCTGATCCCCAGAGCATGCAGTACCTAATGATTGGGTTGTGATTTTGATTTTTCTGTAATTAGAATGAAATCACATACATTTGATGATGAAAAATAACTTATACCAACTTTAGCAAGTTTTAATTTCAAACATGGTATTCCTATAACTTTAGCTGATGTACTGCCATCTTTTTCTGAATTCTACTCTTACTAGAGTTATTTGCTCATCACCTGCCTTCTGGGGCTGAGCTGTGGTGCCTTTTATTTATGATTCCTTACCTGACAGACATCTATATAGAACTTACAAATCTCTTGTGGTATTGATATACTTCTATTTTCTTACTTCACTTGGAGTCAGTTTTAGAAATATGTATTTTGTCAATAAATAACCCTTGTTTAGTTTTTACATTAGTTCTCCTCAAGTTTTACAAAGTATTCTTTCACATTTCTTTGATTTCTTCTGTGTTTATGTTGGTCTCCATTGCCACACCCAACCTGGAGTGTTGACTGAGTCCATGCCCTCTTCCTCCCCACCTCCCTCTGACTCTGTGTCTTATCTTTCTTATCCCAGTGTCCTGGGCCTAGACAGTGTCCAGGATTTACATACCTTCAGAGCCTGAAGGAGGCTGGAGTCACCTGTTCTTCATTAATGTCATCTATAAGGGAGTTACAAGAATCAAAATACAAACAACAGAAATGATTGGAGAAAGTACTAATTTTTGAAATTTATGGACCTTAGGCACAGACCCAAAAGTGCAGACATAGTCTGTCTAGCTAGTCCAACATTATTAATATTTATTTTACTATGTTTGTTTCGAGAACACATATGAGCACAGAATTTCTTCTTCAAGGACAAAAGGAGTGAGTCCATAATACTTTTGCATGTGCCAGTTGGCCTTTCTTGGCAGTGAATTCCTCAATTCATAATTATTTATTTCTATTCAATTGTTGATAGGCCACATGCTTTCTCCTCACATTGTCATGTCCCATAGATGAATATGAAAAGAGTGAATTTCTGTGAACATATTCTGAGCTGTGCCATGGGAATCACATGTTTTTAATCTAGAGAATTTTTCCTCACCCAGTAAATCCTGTGGGTTGCTCGTATTTCTTCTCTTCCTAGTGCACAGAATATCTATGAGCATAGAGACCTTCAGGTATTGTTCCTCTATTTATATCCCAGCCAGTATGATGAGCAAAAAGAAAAAGTTTCAAAACTATTGACTATTGGCAAAAGGGAGATGAGGTCATCACAGGCACAGGAGCTGTAGGTTTAGCTGCACATGAACATTATATATTTATACACACACATACATACACACACACACACACACACACACACACACATATGATATGAACACTCTCTTGAGAAAATGTCATTTACCAAAATTGATCTTGATAGGAATAGAGAACTTAAATAGATCAATTTCATACAAATGATTGGAAAGGAGATTGTGATTAGGTTATTCTTGCAAAATAGAGTTTCTACCAGGACTGTCTACTAGAAAATATAAATTACTGGCACAGTCATAATGTGTCAAACTCAATGCTATGTGCAAGGAGGTGCTTATGAGCGGGTGGCCTGCAACTTCAGAAATCTGGGGTCTCTCTGTGTACATTAGCCATGAAAACACTTCAACGAAAAGAAAAATCAAGACAACCAGGGGCAGGGACTGGAGATTGGTTCAGCACATAAGAACACTTGTTATTGCTCTGGCAGAGGGCCTGGGTTCAAGTCCCCACCCACTCAGTGGCTCACAACCAACTGGCTGTAACTCCAGTTTCAGAGGATTCAACAACCTCTTCTGACCACTGCGGCACACTCATGATGGATATATACATACATGGAAAACATCCCTATGCCTAAAATAATAAAAAATGAATAAATCTGAAAAGAAAAAAAATTAAAAAGACAATGTAAGCCAAGAGTCTTTTCATCCTCCAATTTAAGTTGATAATAGCAAGAAAAAATATGATAAACATTATAAAACTGTATATTTAAGGTAAAGGAAATATCAAGGAGTTTTACAGTTTGGGACTAATTAGAAATTATTATTTGCTGTTTCTCTGAGAGCCTTTTTATATGCCTGTGCATATTTGTTGTTTTTTGGGTCTTTTGTTTATTTTTCTCATTTCAAGTTTACTGAAAACTAAGGAGTACTAATTTTCCACATAGATTATGTGCTACCTAGATCTGCTACATGAGCTTTTGTTTGTTTGTTTATTGTTTTGAGACAATTTCACCTTTGTAGTCCTGGCTGGCATGGAAGGAACTTGTGATGTAGACCAAGCTGGCCTTGAACTGACAGTGATCCATCTAGCTCTGCCCTAAGTGTTAGAATTAAAGGCCAGTACCACAATGCCTTTTAACATGTTGTTGTTATTTTTTTAAAAGAAAAATTTAATGCTATCAATTTGAAATTGTCTTGATAAATATTAAAGGGTACAGTTTAAGGTGGTTTTACCAGTGCCTGAGCAATAGATTGGTTGATATAGTCCCTGTTACGTATACATGAGGACCTGAGGGAGTTTCATCCTCAGCACCCCTGTGGAAAACCAGGTGTGGTGGCAGCAAGTGGCAGGTCTGGTGTGGAGACTGCAGTCGGGAGCTGGGAACTCACCTCTTAGCTGTAAGCAAGAAGCAGGGAGACCAAATTGAAAGCAGGTGAAGCCTCTTACTCTCAAAGTGGTCCCCAGGGACATACTTTCCCCAACAGGGTGCAGTACTACTTAAACATCCTCAAACCGTGCCACCTATTGGGCACCAAGTGTTCAAATACCTGAAACAACGGGGGACACTCATTCAAATTACCACACTAAATATAATGAGGACAAAATATACAAAAAGGTTATTCTGTAGTTAGTTTTTAAAAAAAAAGACACAAATCCAAAATGCAGACCGTGAAATTTGATGGTATTATAGAGTAAGGGCGGAGTATCTGTTAAAAAATATCACTTACGGGATAATGAATGTACAGGAGGCAAAAATAACACAGAATTGTTTATTAACTGTGAAATGGACCCTTTGTAGGGAAAAAGCACACTTTTAGGGTTTGGGGGGATGAGCTTTCAGGATTCCGCATTTGAGAAAGGGAACAGGCAAGAGTCTGGGGACTCAGTGCGTTAATCAATGCACCAAAGTGGCCATTCTTCTTTTCATGCATCCTTTCTCAGGGTTAACACTTTTCAAAACGAATCCTCATGAAAGGCAAACTTTTTCTTTGGCATATCATTCTCCTAAATCATCTTTTCTTTCATATATGTCTTTCTTTCTCAGGTAATTTCTTCAGATAATTTTTTTTCCACTTACCTGTAAGAGTAGGCGAAATGCTGACTACAGCTTTGGATATAATGGGATTTCTTTCCCCTGGCTTAGTAGCTGTGTGAGCTGCCTGGTCTTTTGTAGGCAACACTATTATGAATACAGTTACATTTCCCCTTATTGTTCAATTTTCTAGAGAATCATATTTTAAATCTGATATCAGAAAGGTTTATGCCTGTGTGTACGATCTTGTTAGGAAAGGAAAGTTGGAAGCCTAAAGGTTTCATTTCACAAATCCAATTCTCCAACAGTGTGTGCAGTTCCCCTGGTGCCCTACTGCAGAGACAGTCTCAATTATCCTCAGGGCACAACCTTAGAAAGAGAAGAGGCTTCCTTGTGTGGAGGATGAGCAAGGAGTGTGGCAGACTGAGTCACACCCACCTTTAGTTCTCAGTTCGCAAGTATTTGGATGTAGTTGGCATTGTTCATCCCTATACCTCTCTGGGTACCATTGCCCAGCAGCTTTCTCATATCTGCTAGTTCAGTTACTACTCACCCATCTGCTTTCAGCTTCCAAATGTGTGCTACATTCACCCCTATCCTAGATACTTTTATTCTTGTAGATTCTCAGTTGCTTAAAAAGAACACCACTTCACCAATTTTTCACAGAATTTGGTGTTTATCAGGAATACATTGGGTCTGTAACACATCCCTTGCAAACAACTTTTCCAATAATACGGAAGAGTTGGACATATGCTGCTTATATATGTGTTTTTATTTTTTAAAAGCTACTATTATATTCATAGAAAGAACTGAAAACACACATCAAATTTGTACTGGTAAGAATGGCTCTGATTGGACTTCACGTACATTTTAATTTTCTTATTGATCTTGATTGATACATTTCAGTGACAAATATTATTATTTTAAAATGAAAAACACATAATTCTACACGAAGAGGTTAAAAAAACAGAAAATAACCGATATTTTTAATTGTTTGACTCACATGAGAAAAACATCAGAATTCAACAAAGTAAGTAAGCATATTAAGTAAAAGTTGTATGTTTTCAAATAGCATCCTGATTTTTAGCTAACAGCATGCTGTTCTTTAGTGTCCAGTGGCTTCCTGCTGGGAGATGCCTGGCTTAGCTACAATTGAGAACAAAATTTTCTTCATAATTTTGTCCAAAGAATAGATTTCTGTTCATCCTCCATAGAAATCAGCCCAAAACTTTGTCTTACTACAGAATCAAACTTACTATTTTTCATTAGTTGGAAATAAGCTTTTCCTCCTCTGCCAAACTATAGCTTCTGGGTGGAAAGAAGAGAGCAGAGTTAGCCTCAGTCCATGAGACATAACAGATTCTGGTTTTGAATAAATCTCCATTCACAATGAATTCAGAAACACACTTAGAAGGAGGAAAGGAATCATCGGGCTTTTAATTAAAGGCTTCAGAGGATTTGATGGCACCCAGTTTTACTCTCCGACTGTCTTCCCAAAAGAAGCCAGTCCCAATGGGATGAGAAAGTCATGTTCTTTTGGCATCATTCCTCCGCTTTTTAGAGGAAGCTGGGCCAAGGCAGACAGGTAAGGCATATTGTTTCAGACATTCGTCTTTGAATTTCACTATTCTGAGTGTGCATTAAAACGAGAGATGAGACATTTGGTGAATTGTAAATTTCCAAGAGGAGACGATGCTAGGAGACTGAGCCTTCAGAAAGGTAGGAAATAGAGATTGGGCAGCACTATGTCAAATGCCCTTGCTGCTTAGGCTGATACCCAGGCAATACTTGTGGACACACCCCCGAAACAAGCTGCTTAGACTGATGCCCAGGCAGTACTTGTGCACACCCTGAGACAATCTGAACTCTGGCTCACACACTCTTCAGCTTAGCAGCAGTTTTCATTGTTCTTACCGGTGCCCTGTGCTCATACCGAAGTACGGCTGTGACTTCTTACACCAGATTTTCTACAGACGGCTGATGTTCGAGTTTCTGTTCTACTCTAGTTGCCACCCAAGGCTACCAGTTTTCTCTTCAGCAAAACTCTTAATGATTAAAAACCATTCTGTGTACCTGTTAGTCTGCCCAGGCAACATTGCAGATAAAATCTTACAGTAGCTTTGCTCACTGAACCACTACCAATAATGGCAATTACGTCAATTCTTTTCTTGTTTGTAACCTAAGAGTCTTAACTGATGAAAACTGTAAACATTTATGGTGTACACCATATTATCACCACATTAGAGTGTGATTAAATCAAGCCAATTGACAAATGTATCACCTCACTTATATTTTCATGGTAAGAATACTTAGAATGTACCTGCTAAGCAATTTTGAGATGTAATGTCTTTTCACTCAGTGTGGTTTCCACAATGACTATACAATGGTCAAAATGACAAACACTAGAGCTCATGAACTTTGTTTGTTATGCAACTAAAAACTGTTTATTTTACCCAGTTCCTAGTAATCCCCAGTTTCTGGCAACCACTGTTCTTTTTGCCACAAGTTCATCTTAATTTTGGATTCCATATGTAAGTAAGATTGTGTGATATTTTAAATTTGTCTTTATGTCCCTAGCTTATTTAAGGAAGCATAATGGTGTGTGTGTGTGTGTGTGTGTGTGTGTGTGTGTGTACTCACTTCTACTGTAATACACAGTGTAATATGTTTGCTACATTATGTTACCTTTTATATTATAATATATATTAATTTATGTATTGCACTTTCTTTATTCATTCATCCATCACTGAACACTTAGGATAATTCTATGTCTTAGCTGTTGTGGCCATGCTACACTGAACGCTGGAGCACAAGTATCTCTCCAACATACTGATTCCAATTTCTTGGATATGTACCAAGAAGTGGGATTGCTGAATCAGATGGCATTTCTATTTTTTATATTTTTGTACTCTCCATACAGTTTCCCATATGGATATATCAATTATGGCCCCACCATAGTTCTTTTTACTCCACAACCTAGCCAGCATTTGTTATTTTCTTTATAATAGCCATTATAATTGTAGTAAGATCTTATTTGTCTTTTTGATTTGTGTTATCCAGATGTGTAAAGATAGTGAACACTTTGTCATATGTTTATGGACTTGATAGGTTTCTTTTCAGTAGCATCTACTCGACTTATTTACCTAATTTTAATTATAATGCTTGTTTTTCTGCAGTTCAGGTTTTGAACTCCATATATGTTCTGTCTGATAACATAGAACATTTTGTCTGATGAATAGTTGGCAAATATTTCCTTCCACTCTATAGTTTTTCCTCCATTCTGCTGTGTTTCCTCTGAAATGCAGAAGCTTTTTACTTGGATGTAACCTAATTTGTCCATTTTTGCTTTGCTTCGTGTAGTTTGGTTTCCTTGTGAGCAGTTCATTTTCCATGCCAAATGACTTGAAGTGTTTTCTCTATGGTTCCCTGTCTTAGTCACTGTTCTATTGCTATGAGGAGACACCATGACCAAAGCAGCTTATGAAAGAAAGCATTTAATTGGTGGCTTGCTTCCAGTTTCAGAGAATGAGTCTGTGAGCTTCATGGTGGGGCGTGAGACAGCAGACAGGCAGGCACAGTGCTGGAGCAGTAGCTGAGAGCTCACATCTGGTCACACAGTAGAGAGAAAGACTGGGTCTGACATAGGCTTTTGAGACCTCAAAGCCACCAGCAGAGACACACCTTGTCTAACAAGGCCACACATACTTATCCTTACTAAACAGTCTACCAACAAGGGACCAAGAACTTAAGTATGAGCTTATGGGGGCCTATTCTCATTCAAATCACCACATTCCCTCTAGGGTGTGTTTAAGTCTTACACTTAGATCTTTGATCCTTCTGAATTAATTTTACACAAAGTGCTTCTTTTGTTTCTCACAACATGCTGCTGCCTCTAATCTCTGAAAATGCCTAGGGTCCAGCCTCTTCTTTATTTCCTGCATTCTCCCGTGGTTACTCACCTGATAATCCGTGTACTCATCTGTTTCTTTTGTGCTGAGGAAACAGGGAGGCTCAGTATATCTGTTCAACCACCTAAAGTCCCCTGTACCACTCTCAATTTGAAAATCATTATTTTTATGAACTGCAGTGAAAAGCATGGAGCTTCGGGAATAAAACACTTATGTAATGTTGGTTTTTATACATCTTTTCAGACATCCTTCTGGATCACATTCATTTATTCATCCATTCATTCATTTTCTGGTAGTATATATGGAAGTTCTTTGTGTACAAGCTTTGTAGGAGTGGTGGTGAGTGGAAAAGTAGATATTACCACTGCTTATATTCCTTTTTAGCTATTAAATTTTCATTTATATGCAACTTAAACAATAAACCCACTGTTAAAAATGCTTATTTATTTACTGCATGTGCATGAGTGTTTTGCCTACATATATGCATGCCCACCATGTGAGTGCAGAGCCTAGGGAGGCCAGAAGAGCATGTTAGATCCTCCCAAACTGGAGTTACAGGCGGTTATGAGTTGCTATGTGGGTGTTGGAAACTGAATACAGGTCCTCTGCAAGAACAGCAAGCACTCTTAACCACCGAGCTGTCTCTCAAACCTTCAAACTGCTTTTTAGAAAAGCCTACTTTCATGAGTTTGGTAAATAGATGCAGCCATGAAATCATTGAAAAAATAGTCTGAGATTGGTGAACATAGTTCTCAGAAACCAGTGAAATGAATATGTCTTTTTAAAAGTATTGTTGTATTAGATATTACTAAACATGAGCAAGCATTTCCAGAGAGTGACAGCAGGCATTTTAAAAAGCTCAAGGTTCTTCGGAACATGAAGCCGTCTGAAAATGCATACTCACAAAACACCAGCCCTTTTTTTAAAGGCAAAATATTCACTCAATCATTTTCTGCCTCATCTCAGACATAAGACAACCACTGATCTAAACAGTGTGCTTATAGTTTTGTGTTTCTAGAGTTTCATAGAATGAGATCACATATTATGTAAGCCTTCAAATCTGGCTTCCCATCTCAATGGTTTTCTTAATTACTTATCCCACTTCTATTGCATTTTCTTTGAATAAAACTTTTCCTTCTACTTTCTCTACTAATTTTTGAGTGGCTTCATAAGTTAGATGTTTAGATCTTTGATTTTTGTTGGTCTTGTCTTATATCACAAACATATGACACTAAGTATTCCAATAAGAACGAATTCAGCTACATTTCACAAGTTTAGAGGTTACACTTTCGTTTTTATTCTGCTACATGGATTTCATAATTTTCCTTGTGAAATCTTTCACACCTTGAATACTTAGAAAATGTACATTTGTAAACCATCTGCAAATTTGTAGAGTTCGTATATTTATTTTGATATCAAATTTTAAATTAATTCTCTTGATTTGCTGAACATACTCTACATGAATTTAATTAATTTAACTTAACAAGACATCTTCTTTGGCACAGCATTTGATTTACATTGGTGAGTGTTCTGTGGGCAGTTGAAAAACATAGTACTTTTCCTTTGTTTATATTTGATGGGTACAGGTGAGAACAATTGGATGGTGTTTTCAGACTTTCCATGTTCTCATCATTTTTGATTTAATGGGGGCTTGTGTTACAGGGACAGAGATGTTGAAATAGGAAGCGATACTTTGCTAAGTATCAAGGTATTTGATAATGACATTTCTGTTAGTTTTTCTTCTATTTTTAGATTTCTAATAGTTGTATATACTTTTATAACTTAAACAACCTTTATATTGATTCTTGTACTATGGAGTGTCTATTTCATTAGCAGTAAGACTTTTTAAAAGATTTATTTTGCTATATTAGTAGAACCTTCTCAGGTCTCCTAGTTTCACCGGTCCAGTGGTATGGTTTTTTTTTTTTTCTCCTTTTTATATTTTCTACTACCTTTGAGTTTTAGTACATCTATTATGGACAGTACATATAACATATATAACATAGAGTGTTAGTCCCTTTGCACATTCTTTTTTGTGTCACTGGGCTTTATCTTCCTTGTCTGTTAGTTTACTTCTTGTCCTACTGAGTCACTCTCTGTCATAGACCCTTGACACAGGATCCTCGGGGAACTTCTAGCTGGGCAAATGACCAGAAAGGCCCAGTAATCACATTTCTGCCCTACCAAGTAGCTCTGGGTTTATGTGTGCACACAGCAACCCTAGACTTTTTCATGGATGCTGGAGCCCTAAACTCAGCTCCTTATGCTTGGGTCGTGGGTACTCTCACTGGCTCAGTCATGGCTCCATCCCTTGGCTATGTTTCTTAAGAGCTGCCACTGTGATTTTGTGGTGCAGCCATGGTTAGTAAGTATAGCCGTGAGCCCGAGCAGATCATCCCATTTCATCTCTTTCTTTCCTCTTCCGTGCTGACCTGAGTTGTTGCTATTGAACTCCCTTCAACTTCACAGGTTCCTTTTACTAAGATCTCAGGACTGCTGAGTCTGTTTAGTAAAGCTTTCCTTTCGCAAATTGTCCTGTTTGTTTGTTTTGTTTTGTTGGTTTTTGAGACAGAGTTTTTCGGTATATCCCTGGATGTCCTCAAACTCTCCCTGTAGACCAGGCTAGTCTTGAACTCAGAGATCTGAAAGGCGTGCAACACCATCATCTGGCTGCAAATTGTACTCTTAAAATCTGGAATTTCTACCCGTTTCTCTTTTATGATATCATTTCATCAGTTAAAATACCGCTGTTTTGTTTACTTTTTATTCATCATGAGTGTATTTTTTCCCCCAAATCATGTGGTGGTTTTTCTTTTTGAGAGTATAATCCACAATTCTGTTTTTGTCTTTTATTATTGATAAGTTTTGTTTGGAAGTGATGATTGTGTGTAAGGTATTGTATTTCCTCTCAGTGTGTGTTTGTCCTGTTTGTCTTGAGGTTTCTACTTTCTGCTGTAATAATCTGCAGTAAACTTGTCTGACCTCCCTCTGGTAAGAGCTCAGTACACAGTTCTTCCTCCTCCCCTCCTGGCCCCTGAAATCTTGTTCCATGTGCTGTACAGCTCAGACATCCAGTACTTTTCATCTTTGCTGTCTGAATAAAGAAAAAATCCAGAGACAGAAAGTTTGAAAGAGTACTTAGATTTTGAGGGGTTTTGTTTTGTACTATTTGTTTTGTTTTGTTTTTCAGCCTCCCTAGGATCTAATTGCCTGGGCACATAATTTATCAGCAATTCAGAAATTCAGAGTACCTATTAATCCCAGATTGCAACCCCCATACACTCACACTCCTCCCCATTCTCTCAACTCAGTAGGCACACACACACTCACCCCCCAATCACCCCCTCCATTCACCCCTTACACATACTCACATCCCTACTTTTATATTAACAGCGCCAATATCATCTGCATAAACTTTGCCTGTCAATTTCAGTTCAAGGTCTCCATGCAGAAGGGAACACCCTGGAGCAATAGATACATGATAGCTTGTTAATTAATTAATTAATTAATTAATTAATTAAGAAGTTTCTTGAGGCAGGATCTCACCATGGAACTCTGGCTGGTCTCAAACTCACAAAGATCCACCTGCTTCTGCCTTCCTAGTGCTGGGATTAAAAGCATGTGATGTTGCACCCAGCTATTATTATAATTTTTTTTTTAAAGGATTTATTTACTTATTATGTATACAGTATTCTGTTTGAATGTATCCCTGCAGGCCAGGAGAGGGAGCCAGATCTCATTACAGATGGTTGTGAGCCACCATGTGGATGCTGGGAATTGAACTCAGGACCTCTGGAAGAACAGCCAGTGTTCTTAACCTCTGAGCCATCTCTCCAGCCCTATTATTATTATTTTTTAATGAAGAATAACTTCTTATATTGTTTAAATCATTTGATCATTTTTATAATGATTTTGTTTGGTTTCTGCCATTTGTCAGAATAAAAGGAGGATCTAACTATTAAGCCCAAACAAATTTTTTAAGACCTTCTTAAACTGAGGGGAGGGGGAAGCCATTTAAGTGTGAAAAGAAACTACTTTTTATGAATCTGTATAATATGTTTGCATTTAAGCTAAGTATTATTCCAGAGTCAAGGAGTGTTCTTAGGAATAAGGTACAAAAGTTCCAGCTAAGCGAGGGCTCATTTATATTGCTGAAGGAAAAAACTTAAAACAACATCATATCCTAAGTTTGACATGTTTATGAAGAGTGCAAAGTAGCATGTGGTGATACCCTAAGCCTTCACATTCACTCACTGACTCTATTGCCAGACACTTACTCACCCACTCACTCTGAGCAACATCCAATCTGTCAAGCTCAACTGACGGCAAATGCCCTATGGATCTGCACTGGGATTACATTTTTACACTATACACTTACTGAATTTTAAAACACCCACATGTTTATAGATGTAAATACCATCATGATATAATGTTGCCATGATGTACAAGTCTGTAGCGTAGAAACAGTGGGCTGTGTCATATAGCCTAGGTGTGCAGTATGTTATGACATCTAAGTTTCCTTAAGTGTAATTCAGGATGTTGCACAACAGAATTGCCTAAGGATGCATTTCTCAGAACTCAGGCCAGCCACTAGCAACTCATGAGTGGAGATTCATTGCTTGGCATATTTTAACTAGTTTCTTTGTCATAATTACCTAGTTTATTCCTAAATCACAAGATAAAGGGAATGAAGATAAAAGAAATCATTGTTCTCCCATCCATTTTTAGCATTTGCTGCTTTTGGAGAATAGAACAATTGGGTTAATATACCCTCGTTTTGCAACTAAACAGCTTAACTGAATGATTCTAACAGATTTTCTATCCAAGCATTTTCAATCCAATTTCAGTTTGATCAGAGAACACTTCTCTCTGTTGACATTTACTTCTCCTTCTGCATTTTTCTCATTTCACTAAACTTTGCTAAAGCATCCCAAATAGTACTGAATAATAATTATGCCAGGAAGTGTCCGTTCAGCTGCTAATCTTTTTGTAAATGCATTTCAAATAAACATTTGAACACATATTCCCATGTTATTTATCTTAGATATCAGATAGTCTTTCTCATACATAAAGACTTTAATCTCAGCTATCTTAATAGTGTTTATTCAGAATGACTTGCCATCTATTAAAAGCCTCTAAAGCAGTTATTGATGTAATCGTATTTACTTTTACACTTAAGTATGTTGGTAGAAAGATTTATGGTGAGTGTCTCCTGATGAATCCTTCCTATATTGCTTGAATAAACCTTTCTTGATTTTGCCACTCTATTCTTGTAGTGCACAGAGGAAATCTATATGCTGAACATCTAGTTAAGCCTCTTGCATCATTATCTGTAAATGAAGATTAGAGAAAATGGAGATATATATCCCTGTGCATGATTAATAGATTCAATATTCTTTTAACATGGCAGTTCTTGTCAACTGGCCTTCTAAATTTAGTAAATATTAATAGTTCTAGACTCTTTTAAAAATGGTGCTGACAAAAAAATCCCAAAGCAAAACAGCTAAGCAAAATGTTGGGAGATCCAGAAAAAAAAAATCGAAGGGGAAGAAAAAAAACATTTAAAACTTTCACTATTTGCTCTCATTTTTGCTTGGAAACTACAATTATTAAGACAGTGTTAGTGACAGAGACTGGAGAATTTCCCCTCACTCCAAGGTGTCAATCAAGGAATAATGTGTGCTACCTGACTTAAACATTAAGTACTATATATGCATTGAAGCATCACATAGTATCTTATTTATATGTACAATTTTTGCATTTTATGGTCAATTAAAATAAATTTAAAGTGACATTATTGACAATATTTGATTTCAATTCCTCCCTTATTGGTCATAGATCCAAATATTTAGCTTTACTTTATTTTATTGTTTAAACTTATTTGTTATTCTCCATCTTGTGACTTAACATGTAAAATTCAGAAGCAGTTTGTCAAATTCTTTTTAAAATGCTTTCTGGTATTATGGGTTATATTAATTCTATAGATTAATTTGATGGTAACTGGTAATTGAGATTCTTCAAGTAGGTCCACGAAGGTTTACCATGGTACCCAAATCAGACAAAGAAACAAGAAAATGGAGTCAAAAACTCCCAGAATCCTAGCTGAAATGAATGTTTAAAATTCAGTAAGTGAAATTCAAGGCTCTGTAAAACAAGTAATATACTGTGATGATGGAATTAGTTAATTAATGAATAATATACTGTAATGATGGTTTAATACTTGAATACCAATCTTAGAAATTTTATCATTTTAACAGACTATCTCAGAAACATCTCTACACATTGCATTTCTTTTGGAAGATCTTCACTTTGTTTATTATAATAGAGAAAAAACTTTGGATGGCCTTTTGTTTTATCACTTCTGCACGCTTATTTATGATTTTCTGTATGAAGGAGACAAATTTACATTATCTTAGTTGGTATCTTTTCTTCATTTGTGTTTATATACATTCATTGCCACCTCCAATAGGTCTAGGTCTCTCTGTGTGACCTAAAGCCCAGGCTACTGTTTTGGGACACTCAACCCGACTCCACCCCTACCCCCAAAGCTCTATAAACATTAGCTACCTCAACTTCAGATAAACTGTCTTCTTACAATAGTCTCTTTCTTTCTCTTGGTGGGAATTTAGAAGCCTCACAGACCTGGTAGCTCCATGCCAATTTCTGATGCATTTTCTAAGTTATTCTTCTCTAAGTGTCTGTCTATTTATTTTTCTCTTTGTGGAGTAAGGGCCATCATAATTTGGGGTTTTGGATACCTTTTCCCTCATCTCCATAACCAGTTATTACCTTTTCCTCCATATTGGCATTTTGCTTTTTTATGAACTACGAATTTCTGATGAAGACAATATTATACAGTAAGGCTAATCCAACCTGGTTTTAACCAAACAACAAAAAAAATTAATTAAAGTGAAAGAAAATCGGGACAAGAGAGTTAGCCTGTAAAATATGCTTGGTAAGATACAGTCTTGGTCAAAGAATTAGTCTGGGGAAATCTTGACCAGAGAACTTGACTTTCTATTGCTTTTATGTCTTTCACTGCACAGGATAGGACGCTAATAGCAATGCTGACTAATTGACAGTCGTTGAAATTCATCCACTATCGTAAGTAGTTCCATTAATAGAAAGAACGCTACAGAGTGAAAACCACAAGGTGAGACGGTATAATATCCAGGGAAATCATCTTTAAATGGAAATGTTGCTGAAATGCTTCCCTTTGATTAGTTTCAAGCATTAAATTTTATGGTACAAGCAGGAGGGCAACTGTGTTAGCCAGGGAGACTCCCCGGAAATCCATGGCAGTGGTAACAAGTCCCTCTGTTCTAATTTGTACTTTTTACTTATCAGGTTTTTGTTAAAGTAAAATGCATCTCTTCTCTGTAAGTGGAGGGGGAATAAACAGAAAATGGAAGGAGTAGGAAGGTTTTCCTCCTAACAAACAGCATTATAGGATTTAGATAGCCATCATCATTCCCTCTCTTCACTTCCTCTTTCCCCCTCTGTGCTTTATAAGATTATTCTGAACTAGACTAAAAGATTTTTTTGATACCAGTTGTCATTTCAATGTGTGTGTGTGTGTGTGTGTGTGTGTGTGTGTGTGTGTGCATGCATGCACACATACTGTGAACTCCTAAACTGTTCCTGGTTGCCAAGCATTGGTAAAGACATTTATACCATAGATAAATTGAAAGCAATTACCTTAAACATTTACAGAGTGTTTATGTTTGGCTTTCAGGGGAAGTTATTTCCATAGCACCCATAAGACTAAGTTGAATTAAAATACAATTTAAAAAAGGAAAGAAAATCTTCCTGGAAACATTCCTTATTTTCATAGTTTCCTTTATTTCATGAATGAACTCTTCTTTGAGGAAAAAAATGCCCTTATTGATTATTCATATTTTTAATTTTAATTTTATTATCTATGTTTCTTCAGTTGTTAAAAATAGATCTATTTTTAAAGGTTAGTGTGTACCTTACAAGGTATAAAACACAAGAAGAAAAGAACACAGTCATATACAGTTACCAATGATTTAGTCGGACGGGGCCTCGATCTGGCAAGACCTCCATTTAAGGAGATTGCTGTCATGTTGCAGCAGGGCACAGCTTTGGTGCTGGCAGTCTGTTTTTCAACTTTCCTGGCACACTTTTACTCCCCACCTCACGGATATAAGATCCATGTAAGTGATACTGATAGGCTGTCTCTCAGCATAGTGTAGTCATTTGTTTTACTGGGGACACCTGATGTGGAGATCACAGGATACTGTATTGGCTGTCTTTTACAGTTGCTCTGTCTCACACAAAGAACTTTGGTGTTGTATGTTAGCACATTCTTTTCTCTCAGAAGTTACATTTCACTTTCCTGCCCATCCTGTTTCCACAGATATTGTCAGAAAGAGAGAAGTGGACACAAAGGCCCTGCAGTGGGGCTCAAACTCGCCCGGCTGAATGTGAACCCTAGGATCCCACCATCATTTAGTGAGGAGCTCTGACAGCACAGATGCCTACACCTGGGACCTCTGCCAGCTTCGTTCTCAATTTTCTAGCAAGTATCTTCTATTGATGTGCTGCACTTAGTGGTCAGGAATGAATTCTTTGTATGGGGTCTTCCTCACTCCCAGAGAGACAGCTCCAAATGCTGGGGTAACTAAATCAACTTCTACCACCCGCTGAGGTCTTATGAAAATATTAGCTAGAAATAGCTGCAGTTGAGCAGCTCCAGGCTTTTCAAACGGAGGAGATAACCTCTTTTAATCTAAGTATTGCAATGTGCTGCTCCTGACAGGCAATGCCAGAGGAAGGTGAATCACTCACCTGTCAACTCTTTGCTGTTCCAGACAGTTGACTAAAGGAGATTCACTGAGAAGGCTGAAAAAGGAATTGTGTGTAAATTTTTTTTCCTGGTGGTATACAGTTGAATAATCATGTACAAGCAATGAAAGTAAATCTACCATGTTCTTGAAAAAAATGTGTCAACCAAGAAAACTATGCAGTTCACAAGAATTTCTATTAGACAAACATTGAAATTATCTGGAAAAAAAGAGCCAGAATCTCCAACAGGCCCAATTATTTAGTGCCCCAATAATAAAAATAGAATTCATTTGTTTTGGTTACAATGGATCTATTTCTTAGTGAGTAGATTCTGAGGAATTCTATAATTCTTTGAAAAGTGAGACTGTTGTAAATGCTTAGTAAGCAGGGAAATATAATTTCAAACATACCTTAGTGACACTGATAATTATGAGCATACCTAATGTCTAGATCTTGGTTTCTATGTGGCATTTTCTAGAAAAAGGAACCAGGACTTGTGCCCCCCCCCCTTTTATGTTTTCAGCATCAGGGCTGATTCTAAGGCCCTGATGCTGAAAACATAGGATGTTTCTGTCTGGGGCTACTTGTGCAGGAGGAGACTAAGAGTCTGATAGGATAAAACCAAACACAGTGTGGGGACAGACAGATCAACAATAGTTACACCCAACTTCTAAGTGCTTCCAACAGCCAAGGCTGAAGCAATTCCAACAACCAAAGGATAATGACAGTATCGAATTAAATCACAAAAAAATATTTATGAGTGTATACTGATACAAATAAGTAGTTGAACAAATAAATAATTGTGGAAGAAAGAACAAAATATCCTTAAAGAATTCTAAGAGATAGTTAGCTTCATACTCTTCGTATTAAGGAACATGGCTTAGTGATTCACTTCCAAAGACTAGAGTATGTAAAGTGTAGAACACAGGAATTCTGCAGTGGAGACACCTGACAGATACCAGGGGAAGTTATTTCCATAGCAAGTATTCAAGGTCAGCACCAGAGTCAGTCATGTTAATATCTTAACCCTCTGACGTGGTGAATTCTTACCTCTGAGATTATCTTCCTCAAAACCCATGATCTAGTCATATCATGGTGACTGTTTATACACCATCTGTGATGTTTCTGTTGAGATTCTAAATCTCAAGGTGCTCACATTAAAAACAGGTCTTCTGTCAATGATTAAATCAGGAGGTTGCTATTTTATGGACATGAGCAATTTTCTACATAAAAGAGTGTGCATGAGAACTCACCAAGAAGGTCCCATTGTGTAAAGCAGGAAACAGGCCCAGACACTGAATATCTTTGTGTTTCGGATCTGTATCATTTGAATTTATTCAACTATGAGAAATGAATCTGTTTGTGAATAACTGTCCAGCTTATGATATTTCACTGTAGTAGCCCAAGTGGACCACAACACTGTGATGGTCAGAATGCACACAAAGACAAAGAAAGGGTGGATTGCCTGCTAGCCATTAAGAGTTTGCATACATGGCATGTGGTTTTCCTCTGTTTTCTCCCTCTTTCAAAATGTCATCCTAAGATGTCTGCTATAGTACATGATTCTGTCTCATTTCTATTCTTCGGAGCCCCAAAACCGCCTCCTGTCTCAGCATCAGCACTATTTTAACTTTAATCTCAAGGAAACACCCACAAGCCACACATGAGGAGTGTCCTACAGAACGTTTCATGAGCAGTCTTCAAAAGTGTCAGTGTCATGCAGCAGCACAAAGAGAGGCAGAAGAGCTCGCAGGTGTCAGGGGGCCGGGGGAGATGGCGGCTCAGGATGATGTGTTCTGACGTTGACACTACAGCAGAAAACCTGGAAGAGCACCGTTGAGCCTGTGCTTTACCTGGCCAAGCTGTAACAGTGTTAAAGTTTGTATTTACTTAACCATAAATATCATGGTTAAGTAAGATTCTGATATGAAAGAAAACTGGAAGGAGTATAGATAGGAACTGCAGATTTCCTTTGTAAATTTCTATTCACCTAAAGTCATTCCATAATAAAGTCTTTAAAAAAAAAAAACTAAGATGGTAATTTTTAACATTTATTCATCGGTTAACTTATTTTTGTGTGTGAATGCATGTGTGTTGCAGTTAGCACTTTGCTTCCACCATGTGCCCAGGGATCAGGTTATCAGGCTCTCAGGCTCAACAGCAAGTGCCTTACCCTCAGAGCCATCTCCCAAATGGCGTTCTTGTGCAACATTCATACTGTTGGCCCTAACATCAGGAAAACTGCTTTCCTTATCAAGTGGGAAAATCTTGGCTCCATCCAGTAATTTCTTATTCTTACTACAGACTGAATGACATATATTCCAAGAACAATAGTGACGTTTATGATTTTAGAAAAGACAAGTACAGTTAAGTCTCTAAGAGCAGAGTAACTAGGGTCAATATTTTTCATCTCTCAATATGCATTAAGCACTCACGGTGCTTAAAACCCTAACAAGGCTCCATTGTAAGTAAACCAAGGCATTAGTGTTATATTAAGAGCTCATTAAGTTGATGCTTATGTGTAGGTTGATCTATGGCAGCATGTAGAAACTGGAATTGAAAGAAGACATATGAGAAAAAGGGGAGAGATACTAAATGTGATCTTAAATTTCTAAGATCCATTTGATAATTCCACAAGTGGAGAAAGTTGGATATTATAGATATACTTATAGGAGAAGCATTCATATTTCATGTTTCTAGAGCAGATACAGGAATTAGTAGGAATATCATGATTGGATATGGATTTGTCTTCATAAAAGGATTTTATTGTTATACACTGAATGGGATATAAAGAAAGGGTCAAGATGGGGGAGGAGATGCATGAAGATGAGGAACTGTCATTTATTCAGCTCTGAGTCTCTCATTAGCATTAACTTATCTCAGTAACTATCTTGTCTTTTCTTTATGCTTGGCATGCTCTCTGATCAGTATTCATAGATTGCTCTGTTATTGGCAAGTGACTTTCACAGAGTATTAGCTATCATGCATACTAATTAAGAGTGATGGTAGGATGCTATGTCAGAAAGAACTCACACTTGAGTTTCTGCTATTTCCAGCTGATTTCATGGTATTCTTGCATGGAGAGAAGAGGAAGCGATGAGAGTAGGAGGGGTGGTCTCTGGGAGCATGTCTATTGGACTTGGGAAGGAGTAAAGACAAAGCTCAACTCTCATTTGCAACACTCTCTACATCTAAAGGTCTCTTTATTTTCCTTGTATTATCCGTTAAGGATTTATTTATTGGTTAAACTGGGATTAGGAAACACTCTGGATTCTACCAGTAAAAGACAACTTGATTTTAATGCATCATGTCAAGTAATATAAAAATAATGATTTTATTTTATGGTATCTGTTTTTATAACTATATGCTATGCTCCCAACCCTGAAATCGATTTGTTAAATTCCAAACCCTTGGTGTGATGATAATTGGCGTGGTGGTCTTTGGGTAGGAATTTAGGTCTTGAGAATGAAGCCCTTGTGAACTACATTAGTGCCCTACATAAGACTCTCTAGGAAGCTCCCTGACCACCATTTCTGTCACACAAGGAAACCACAGTATTTCATGGCAGAGTATGGAGCAGAAATTGCACACTCACAAGGAACTAAACTACCAGTGTGTTGTTCTAGAATTTCCCAGCCGTTAGAACTCTGAGGAAATGGATGCCTTCTCCCAACACACATTATTATTTATGAGCCACAACGTGTTCCCTAATTTGTTTAAGTTGTCTGAACACACAAAGATACTACGTAACACATATTTGTTGAGAACCTGCCTCAGTCTTCCAGCTTCCAACTGTTCAGTGATTTCCTGAACTAATTACTACAACTGGTTACGATAACCACTACAAACTCTGCTTGTAGCTACAGTCAAGTCAAGCAGTCATTCTGATCAGAAATCTCTGAGTACTAATGCATTTTTCTTTAAACTGACTATATCAATTATTACTTCATGTGAAAATATTTTCTAATGAGTAACTTTTTATTTATTTATTCAAGCATAAATAATTTGTGGCATCAAACATTTATGGAGTGCTTACCAACAGAATGATAGTTCTGTAAGAACATGAAACATGCTATATTTTTCATCCTCTCCTGCTGTCTGCCACAGTGTCCTACTTATTGCAAGATGCCAAATCAATATGAAGAGACTGAGTAATAGTTGTGTACTGGATTCAGATACACAAAATAAAGCTCTTAGCATCTCTCTTGGGTGTTTATATCCATTCTCTCAACACGCATTTTTTTTTTTTACAGTAGTGCTATGGTTTGGAAATGAAATGCCTGACCGGGTTCTATGATCACTGGATTCTGACCTAATGAATGACAAGTCCACTGAAGGATCTATAAATTGATTGTACCATTGGAAAGTGGTAGAAACTTCAGGAGGTCAGGTTTATCACAAGGAAGGAGGTCTCTGGGAGCATGTCTCTAATGGGCATATTTTGTCCCTGTACCATTCTTCTGTGTCTGTCCTTGTTTCCTGGCTTGGAATGAGTATCTCTGCTCTACCTCTCCCCATAATGCTCTCTTCCTCATCACAGGAAAAAATGGAGGTGGTTGGACTGAAACATCTGAAACCACGATATGAAACCAGTCTTTCTTCCATGGACATGGCTTATTCCAGGTATGTTGTAACAGCAGTGAGTGGCCAATGCAAGAAGTATCCCCCAACACAGCTCTAGAAAAACTCTCCCAAATACCAAGGATGATGAGATTCATTGGCATTACCTTAGTGGGAGTTTTAAAAATAAATTATCATGAATGTCAGAGGAGATTCTCAGTGTGATTGATTGCCATTGCATTTCATTCCTGAGATTTTATTTTGGAAATTATCTTTCCTCTTGTTTGAAATTCAGTTTTTCATGTATACTCTCTAAAAGAAAATATGAAGAGCCCTGGGCTACTACAACTGCCACTGTAATGATTGGCTTTCCCAGAACTGAAAGGAAAGGTACAATAATATCTATGTTCCTTGGCCAGGAGGTAAAGGGAAGCAAGTATGAAGCCAAATTTTGAATTTTAGTATCATGTTCTTGATTTGGTTTCATAAAGAGCAAAGTCATCACAAGCAGTATGAGGATTTTTAGCATGTAGCTGCATTTGGGCTCAAAATGATATGCTTTAAATACTGGGTGATCTCTTCATCTTGGAAAAGTGGGCAGAATTTACAACCAGATAACACTAAAACAGACAGGAAAAGCTTTCTCTTACAGAATGTAGAAATTCAAGTTCCCACACTTAACTTACATTTTTAGAGAATACAAGAAGAGGGGATTAGATATTTATTACATTGTTTCCCCATGTTGGAGTTAAATACTGAGGGAAGGATTTAACGATACTGTCATTCTTCTTTTTGAAGTAAATTCCTTTGTGTTGAACCAGGAACAAACTTGCTTAATAAAGTTGTGAAGACCTCTTTACGTTCAAACTGAAGTTTTCATGTTTAATTACAGGATTCTTTTCCCTGAAGGTTATATTTCTGAAATATTGGTGGTAACAGTGTTTGAACTTACTCAAAAGCACTAATATACTAATTCTTTATGACCAAAAGGCAGAGCAAGTTCAGACACACATGGCACATCACCAAATCTTCAATCTCACTGAAAATGGTAGCGTCTGATGACCTGAAGTCATGTAATAATATTATTCATGGAACAACAGCCTTGAGAGCCATGAATTCTGAAATACAGGAACAGATAACAGAGAAAATGCCATTAGGGTGTCTAGAGAGTCAGACAGGGTGGCTAGAAGGTGACTCATGAATGTTCTATTTACATGCAAGGGGCCCACCCACGTTAACTTCCCTCAGAGGAAGAACACCATGAAAGCAGCTGGTCCTGTCCCTTAGCCCAGATCTTAAATTCTTAGTGGTATCTTTTAGGACACCAAGAGAAATTAAACATCAGGAAATAGAAATAAGTCCCAAAGTTAGCTCCTGAACACCCTTGCTTTCTCCCTGGGAGGGAGTTCATCCTGAACCACTGTCTGCTTTTCTGAAAGGCTCAGAGAATATGCAAGCACTCTGCTTTTATTTTCTTCTAAAATCTCACTGTTGAAACATTTCCCTCAGCTCTCTTGTATTTTTCCTTTGTTCCTGAAGTAAAAATAACTAATATGTGAACCATGAATGAATGATTAAAATGCACACATCAGTCTGTCCTTACTTCTATACAATCTTGCCTTCATCCCCACTGTTCTCATTTCTGAATTGGGAGACAGAGAGAGGCAGAATGGCCACTCTGATCCCTCATGAGCTGCACCCTGCCCATCTCTGTCTTCTAAGAGGCTTGTTTCTGCCACCCTCATGACTCTCTGACATCAGATCCCTTAGGATAAATTGTTCATCATTTAAGCCAGCTTGAGAAGGTTAAGTTAAGTGGGGTTCTCTCAAGAAACGTAACCAATATAATGAGATTTTGTTTTGTCTTATTTGTTTTGTGTATATGTGTTTGGCTTATGTGACAGGGACTTAGTCTAATGACAGCCATTTCCCACCAGAGAGTAGAAAAGCCCATAGCTGCACATCTCCTGCTTACCTCAGCAGTCCCAATGTGGCATTTAAGGCCTGGAAGTTCCCTGAGAGTCACCAGTACCCCAGCCCACATTGGAATGCCAAAGAAGCTGGAGTCTGCCTAATGTCAACCAGAGGATGGTAGCAGCTGTAGCAGCAACAGTGAAAGTAATAAGGATTACTCAAGAGACTGAAAACTAACAGGCCAGTGTGTGAGCAAACAGGGGAAGGAAAGAATAGAAGTTCCATCTTTGCAGGTTGAAAAAACAACTATCAGCTTTTAGAGCATCTAGTAGAAAGAAATGCAATTTTAACAGCTCTGACTGGTGAGGCTCCAGAATGTCTCACCCACATAAACTAGTTTAAAGATAACATGTAACCTTCGCTCTGACTTTTTTCAGACAACTTAAAATTAGCTGAAATTTAATAGGGGAAGTAAAGAGCACGTAGCAAATAAATAAAACAACGATCAACAGAACAGATAAATCTATCATCCTTCCCCTATACAATGAAGAGTGGCAGGTATGGTTACTGTGACATGGAAATGACCATCCAATAGAAAAGACATTTCTAGGTGTTTAAAGAAATTGTACTTCCAAGCAAACCATGAGTCCAGACCATTTTTTTTGACAACTCAAAACAAAAACAAAAATATAAAACTAGAAGCAAAGAAACTTAAGCTTCCTATGTTGGCAGTACATAAGCTCTCAGAGGGCAAATTACTCACTCATTACACATTGCCTGAGGCCAGGCCGAGCTCAGACAAGGATGACTATTGCTCAGTGCATCAGGGTAAAGGATTGAAGATTCTACCGTAATACATAACCCAGGGACTCCTTTCTCCAGAAGTGGTGCAGCCTGCCTCCTCTTCATCTCCATTTGTAAGGGGAGTGCCTTCTATGTTTGTCCTGTGTGTGTTGGGGGTTGGGGGGGCAGAGTGAGCAAGACTCAGTTGCCACAGGGAACATGCCTTTTTGGCATAGGTTGCTAAACAAAAAAGGAAGGATTATCAACCATGGAGATCTTTGAAATTGATCTTCTTGGAAATTGGGGGAATGTTAAGAAAGAAAAGGAAAATAGGATGAATAGTTGATCAATGGCCAGAATGATAAAACTGTAGAGAAGTCTGGATACTTAGTGTTGATTTGCTGTTGCTGAAGTGGTGAGTTTCATCTACTTATAGTTATGAAATTATGGATTTATATTTATTTGTATGTGATTTCCTATTTCCCTGAATAAACATTTTTCATTTGGCTCTTCATAATCTTTTGTGTATATCTACGCATGTGTGTGCATATCCACAAGTAAGTGTGGGTGTGGTGTGCCTGCTACAGGACACACAGGAAGCTCAGAGGACAACCTCAGAAGTTGATCTCCTTCCTTGTTTAATATAGGGTCTCTGGTTCTCACCTGTGTAAGTCAGACTATCAAACCAGCAAGCTCCACAGAGCCTCCTGTCTCTACCTCCATCTCTGCAGGACTCTTGGGATTACAGCACTGCTACATCAGTGTTTATTTTGGTTCTGGAGTTCCAAACTCCGATCCTTACACATACAAGGCAAGTACTTTACCCCCGAGACATCTTCCCAGACATTACTTGATAGATTTCTATTTTTATGTATGTATGTAAACTATAGACAGTTTAGTTTTATATACTTCTTAAATATATATTGATATTTCAGTGTAATTTTTATCAGTTTTCTTTTCCTTAAAGGCTTTTTAACTTTGCATGTATATTTAAGTTTAGGAAGCACTTGAGTTTTATGCAAAGCATGTGGCATAGACTTTGGGTCACTTTTTGACTGTAGGTATCTCATAGTCCTGGCATGACTGGGTGAAAAGCTATTCTCTGCCACTGAATTGCTTCTGCACATTTGTCAAAACCCAGCTAAGTGTGTGGGTCTACTCTGAGTTATCTTTTCTACCCACTGACCGATGTGTACATCCCTCTGCACCCCTCACACATGCCACTGCTGTCACTACGGAAGTCCTGAAATCAAGTGCATTGGTTCCTCACATATTTATTCGTTTTCAAAATTGCTCTGGCTATTCTAGTTCCTTGGATTTTCATTTCCTTTTAGGACAGTCCCATCTGTATCTTAGCAATGTCCTGCTGGGATTTTCATAAGACTTTCGTCAAATCTTTATATGAATTACAGAGAGCTGACATCACTACTGTGTTTAGTCTTTCAGGACATGAACAAGGTACGTCTTTGAATTTATTTAGATCTTAGAGCAACTCCTCAACATTGTTTAATTCTCAGTATACACTTCTAGAAGCTTTATTAGAATATACTGAAGATCTGAATTTTTTTAAGCAATTTATAGACTTTTATTTAGTCTTAGGATTCAAAATACTATTGTGTTGGTTTTTATAGCATGGAGAATGCATTGAGTCTTTCACTCTTAAGACTAATGTTAGGAGAGGCCTGCCCACCACTTCTCAGTGCTGGCTGCTGGGTAGCTAACATGAGCAAATATGTGATGGAGAAATGGGAGAGAAAGAATCAGAGCAGTTCATGTGCTGTGGAGATATGCAGAACTGTGGTGAGGAACAGGCTGATGTGAGTGGCCTGTACTGCCACCTGAGGCCATGTGATGTCTGGGCCTGTGTTGCTGCCAAGGGCCATGTCTGGGACCATGGTCTTACCTCAGTCTGGGATTGTGTTGATGTCTGTGGCCTGTGTTACCACCAAAGGTTATGCTGATGCTCACGGTCTAGACTGCTGCCTAAGGGCCATACTGAGCAAGCCTCACCCCTTTGCTGGACCCAGTTTCATGGGTGCAGGAGAGCTGGCCCTGGTGGCCTGGGCACTGGAGAGGTGGCTATGTCCCTCACTGGTCACCACAGGGGCACGAGAGGGGGGTGGGGTTCTCGGTGGAGGCCCAGGCTAAACACTTCAGTTACCACTTAAGGCCACATCCAGGGTTTTGAGTTGGCCCACCCTAACATCTATCCCATCTATGAGCTACTGGAGCAGGTGAAGGGGCTGGTCCTGCAGAACCATAGCTATGGGATCACCATGATTTGGAACAACAGCAGGATATCGGAGAGGAGTCCCAGTGAAGATCCAGCATTGATGGTGTAGAAGAAGCCAGAGGCCTGGACCCAGACCAATGACTCATTGTAATGAACATTTGCAAGTAAAGCTGTTTGGACAAAAGAGTGTACTGTGCAATACACCACAGGGTCCAATACCACTACAATGAACAAATATGTGATGGAGAGGCAGGAAAGACAGAGGAGGGAAGTGGGTTTTTTTTAATCATTATTATTTTTTTCTTTAATTTTTTTTTGTGGGGAGGTTACACAGGTGGCGGGTGGAGGGCAGACATGGAAGGACTGGGGAATTAGTGGGGTAGGGGTGCATGGTGTGAAATTCTCAAAGAATCAATAAAAAACATGCTAAAAAAAGATGAGTGTTAGGTGTATTGTTTTGTAGATGCTATTCACTAGCTTGAGAACGTTTTCATCTGTTGTTAATTTCCTGAGAGTTCTTATTATAAATGCACATTACTTTTTGTTGATGTTTTCAAACAATGAGCCATAATTGTTTTCAGTGATTTTTGAGGGAGATTAAGAGTAATGTTTAGGGATTTAGAATAAATTGTCACTGATTTTTTTCAAATAAACAAAAATATATTAAAAAGTTTACTGAAGTTCTCGAGATGACACACTTTAGTTGAGGTTAGATGTTTTTTAATAAAACTCAGATAATTTCCTTTTATTCATTTTTTTTCTTTCTTTCTTTTTTTTTTTTTGGTTTTTCGAGACAGAGTTTCTCTGTGTAGCCTTGTGCCTTTCCTGGAACTCACTCTGTAGACCAGGCTGACCTTGAACTCACAGAGATCCACCTGCCTCTGCCTCCTGAGTGCTGGGATTAAAGGCGTGTGCCACCACCACCTGGCTAAAACTCAGATCATTTTCTATGAAAAGGCAGCCATGGTGATTTAATTTGCACTTTTATTAAGATGAGACAGAGTAAAAAATTCCCTGTTTAACATGCTTTTATATTTTTGAATATATTGCTTTATGTCTGTCTTGATTAGCCCTACTTGACATAGTTTAGAGTCACCTGAGAGGAAAGCCTGAACTTAAGAACTTCTTTGATCAGACTGTTCTTTTGGGCATGTCCGTAGAGGGTTGTCTTGATTACTAATTGTTGCAAGAGAGCCCAGCCCACTGTGGTCGGCACCATCCCTAGCCTAGTGGTCCTAGGCTATATAAGAAAGCTAGCTAAACATGAGACAGTGAGTGAGGAAGCCCACAAAATGCTCATCCTGAGTTTCTGCTTGAGTTCCTGCCCTGGCTTCCCTCAGTGATTGACTGGGATCTGGAAATGTTAGGCAAAAGAATCCTTTCCTCTCTTGAGTTGCTTTTGGTCATGGTGTTTGTGCCAGTAACAGAACAAAACTAGAACAAAGCCTCAGGCCAATCTTTTGTGAGTGTTGTCTATTTACAAAACCTACTTGTGTATTAAGGATATTGTCTCAAATATTATTAAGGACCTCTATATTAATTTTCTTCCCAGGGGCCCAGAAGAGAAGGCACAAATGGCGAGAATTATTTTCAGGAAATGAATCTAAGTACACCAAGCTCTTCGTCTGTCTACTTTATTCCTCTGGGATAAAATCCTGTCTACACAGCTTCAGTTCTGTTCTCTTGCCTGATTTCTCTCCACCTTTGTCTGCTGTTCCTGCTAAGTTCTATCTTGATTCTCTTATCTTAGTTCTGCCCCATCTTGGTCTTTCTTCTCTCATTCTTACCCATCTCGTTCTTCCCCATCTGGCTCTTCCTCATCTTCCATCTCATTCTTCTAGTTCTCCATCTAGTTCTCCAGTCAAAATTCTCAAAATCCTCTCCAAGTCTCTGAGGTTTACAGCTATATACCCATGCAACAGCAGTGCTCTAGCTAAAGCAAGGTCACCAGGCTTGAATTCTTACGCAGGTAAGAGTTTTCCATCAGGCTTTCTTTTACAACCCAAAAGGAGAGTGGTAAAGGAGGAGGTCAGCTAAGAGATAAACTCGGTTAATAAATCAGCAAAAGGGAATTTATGTCCTCAAACTACATTCCTAGAGGTGGTTAGGTAAGTGTTAGGAGTTTATAATGTTAGTATAAATACCATTAAGGCTGAATAAGAAAAGAGGGTCTCAGCTTAAATTGTACAAGAAATAAAGCTCTCCGCCAGACCTAGGAGACAGGCGTTGTTTCCGTAAGGGTGTTACTTTAGTTCAGGAGATCGTTTGGCCTTGGATGCTTGAGAGGTATTTTAGATAAATACACTGTTAGGAGTTCTTGGAACCACACATAGCATACAAGAAAAATCATTGTAGGAATCGTCTGATATAAATACAAAAACTAAAACGTCACCAAGACTTCTTAAGCCATGGCTTAACCTTTGGAAAGGTCCTTGACCTTTCCAAGTAGTAGCTTTTGTCATAATAGCTGGGTTCAATTACATTTTCCTATGGCCTGCAGCAATATTGGGTTTTTTTTTTTTTTTTTTTGCTTTATCTGTATTGCAGTTCATTTCAAATTTCCAAAATTTTTAGCTTCCTTGCAAGTAGTTTTGTAGCATGATATTAAACATTTTAAAAAGGCAAATAAAACAAAAAACTTTTCCTTTATGATTCTGCTTTGGTTGTCAATGACTTAAGTTTCTTAAAGTAGCTACTTTGAGAAAGATTCTTAAATAATAAGTCACTCAGTTCACAAAGTTTTGTAATCTATGGTATCTGAAGAGAACTGTCTCTTTGAGATGAGTGGATATATAATGTGCTTTTACATGTCTAACTTTTAAGAATTTCTACCATAATGGAACAAGTTTTTTTTAAGTAGACATCTTATATGCAATATGGAAACAATTTTACTAAAATTTATATTTTTAGAAAGAAACTCCATTGAGGAGATGAGAAATGATAGAAGCAACAGACAAGAAAATATCATGAATATCAAAACACTTAAATGTTTCTTATAGATTATTTATCATCTATATAATGTTGAGACACTTCCCCAAATCTGGGAATGTATTTCCAAACGTCCTCTCACATCGAGGTTGCCAGACCTGCATTAAAGAGAATAATTACTCCTCCCCAGCACATGAACTATTACTGTCGATTGTAAAATGTGTGATCTCCAAGTTCTACAGTCAAGTTTCTTAGTGATTCCATTTAATAGTTTTCTTGGTTTGTTCAAGGTCTCAATTTTAGATACTGGTGATGTGATTTTACATCACTAGGAAATATTTTAGGAGTGTTTGAGAGATGGTTTATATTTTCTTTCATTTTACTTATTCTTACTATTTTTACAAAGCTGGTATTCTTCCTCTTTGGTTGTGTCAATTTTACATGATTTTAGGTAATAATAGTGAGTGATTATTTCAAAATGGTCTGATAAATAGTGATCACGACATGTTGTTCACAACTTTCCTTTTGTGCATATCTCCTTAGGGACTGTTTGTTCACAGAAAGCAGCATTATAAATACAAAAATTAGGCAAATATCTCATTTCTTTTAAATAATATATTTTTCACATAGCCAGAGAAAATTGAAACCCTTTGTCAGCTGGTTAAAATTTATATTTGTCTCTAAAAATCAGTCTTAAGTAAGAACATTGTCAATAGATAATATTTTCCTTCTGTCCCTTGTCCAGGTCTGAAATCTTAATTAGTACAATAATCCTCTTGTGGCTTCTCCGTGAATAATGTCACCCATTCTACACACCATCTCAAAAAAATAGTTAGGAAATGTTCCAACAAGAAGAATACATTGAAATCTCAATTCTGATAACATGTCTCATCTTTTTTTAAATCTCCTTTTTAGTTTGGGGAGAGATGTACAATCCCTAGTGCGGCCTTTCCCACACCACCCTCTAGGGGGCACCACCTCGAGGCTCTCACCTCCCTTGAGTCCAGCCACACAGGCTGATGGAAAGAGAGAGAGGGCTTGTTCCTGAGCAGAGCTGACCTCCAACCCCCAGAACAGATTCAGGCACACTATTTTTGCTTGGCCAGTATTTGCTGAGTAACTAGTTTTATGCACAAACAGAACAACAAATTACAATTGGCCCCTGTCTGTTTTCTCAATCTATAAAATTAGAGTATAGCTCTAAAAAGCCATCAGATAGCTGACTCTTCTCTGATTCCTTAGGCCTTGTTCTAATATTCTGCATTTTTAATTCATTGGTCAGGATTGAGTTCTGAATTATTTTTTAAAATATTTCATGTAAATTATAGACATATTCCTGTTTTGTACTTTCATGAACAAGTACTCTTTGTTACTCCTGAGTACCTTGAAAATAGGTGCATAGGGACACTGTAGCTGAGGTACTGTGTGTAAAGGAGAGGATCGTATTTACAGAATATAAGAAAGACTAAGGTTAGTGACATTGAGGAGCCACCTCTAGACTTATGGGATGAGCCAAGGATGGAGTTATTGAACACAGAGTGACCACTGCATGGATAAAGACACACATGAAGTAAGGTAGACTGCCCCGAATGTAGACCAAGTAGCAAACACTGTGATTTCATCCCCAACCCCCAGCCATCACCATCCTCTCATATGCAAGATCCCCAAGATGACACCAGTGATAAACAAGAGACAAAGGAGCCTATTAATATAATGCACACAGATCATGTCCTGAATCCAGAGAGCATGGTAGAAAAAAACAGGAACCCAAGACAGACTCTCAGGGTGTTTGGCTCTGTGATGGCAGCATCCCAGTCCCCAACCAAACTCTCTTGTGGCTCCCTTCTGCTCTCCATTCCAGTTCCACCTAACCCATTGATGGGGACTTTCAGGGCAATTTACTCCCACACTACACAGCTCTAAGCCTTTCTTTCACTCTGACTTTGCCTTGAAGGTCTGATTTTACTTTAAATTGGAAAAAAAAACTCTCTGATCCTTGAGGCATTTCTTATAAGAAATATGATTAGAACTCTGGGGAATGAATAACCAAAATTGAAAACTGTTTTTTTGCAGAAAAAAATCAACTTTTATATTCAATAAGTTTGATTTTCAAACCTCAAGTAGCTTTACTGGAATATATCCTAGAACATTTCTAAAGATGACTAATACTCTCTTCTCCTTAACTCACAATATATACAATAAAAAAGTGAAAATTTAATTATAACAAGTAACATTCTAGTTGGGGACAGTACATGACAGATCTTATTGACTAGAAAGGTGCTTAGTCTTACTGAAACTTGGTATGCCATGCTTTGTTGATACCCATGGGAGGCCTGGCCCTTTATGAACAGAAACAGGGCGGGGATGGGGAGTGGACTGAGGGGGAGGGGGAGGGTAGAAGAGGAAAATGCAGTCAGGATGTAAAATACATAAATAAATTTAAAAGAAAAAGAAATGCCCTGAAAAGCAAGTACAGTAGCTGTGAGTGGGTGTCTTGAAATAAGTAGCAAGATGTAATCACTGGATCCTATGGCCTGTCCAAGCTGCCTCATGGGCACAGGACTCCCCTAAGGGGTGTTCACTTGTCTTGTGACTTTATCTTATCCTTCCTTGCTACCCGAGAGTAACTCCTCAAAGACTTAGCTTACAGATTCAGATTTGTCAGGATTGGACAGTTCAACATGCTGTAGCAGGAGCACAGATGAACTCTAATGTTGACCCCTAATTCTCTACCTGAGTATGCTCTTTTGAATAAGTGCAATGTACTTCCTTACTTAAGGGATATGGGAGTGGTATAGGCTGTCATTTAACTTCAAGTCACACATTTTTAATCAGGAAAATGGGGAAATGTTTCCTGTCTCAGAAAGCACATGGATGGGTAGGCTTTAGTAAGATGGATAAATCTCATGGGATTATGGCAGGCATTTATGAAGGGGTATTGCATTCCACTAACAGTAGTGGCCATTGTCTTGTTTGAGGTTACGAGGAGAGCTTCTATTTACAGATTACTGTCAGGGATGGAGTGACGGCTCATTGGTTAAGACCCTGTACTGCTCATGCAGAGGACCTGGGTTCAGTTCCCAGCACCCACCAGGCAGTTAACAAGCACCTGCAACTCTAGATCCAGGGGATCTGACACCGTCTTCTTGACTACACAGGCACATGTACTCATATACTAACAAACTCATGCATTGATACACATATTGTTTATTGTTTTTAAAGAGTACTAAAAAAATAAAGGTTACTGTCAACTGAAAAAGGTGGATCATGCCTGTAACCTCAATGCTGGGGAGGCTAAATCAAAATGGTTTCTATAAGCTCAAGGCCAGTCTGGTCTATGATTATAGAGTGAGACCCTATTTAGAAAACACAAACAACAAAATACAAATACAAAGCAAAACAAATAATAAAGAAACCAAGAAGTTTACTATTAAAATAGCCAATCATATAAAAAGCAACAAAAATCTCAAAGTCTGTAGGAGACTCAGGGAGGGAAACAAACCAAAACCAAAGAAAAAAGTTGTCCTGGAAACTTGGAATCACTGTACTGTAGCACTAGTGAGCTTTGATAAAAAGATGCGTGTGTCTGTATGTATGTGTGAATGTCTCTCTCTGTGTGTCTCTGTGTCTCTGTCTCTGTGTCTCTGTCTATCTCTGTCTCTCTCTCTGTCTCTGTCTCTCTCTGTCTCTCTCTCTCTCTCTCTCTCTCTCTCTCTCTCTTTCTCTCAGTATGTGTGTGTGAATCAGTCTTATTGACCTGGACCCAGAGAACAAAGCCAAGCCATATTACATATGCTTCCTTTTTATAATCATCAACTTTCAAATTTGGGTTCTAGCTGTTGTACTTACTGGATATGGTCCAGGGCAATGGCTTAATCTCAATGAGCCTCCAGTTCCCCACCTGTCAAATTAGTACCATGACATCTTAGATGATTTTTGCCAGATCTAGAGTTCCTAATGTAAAATTAGCTATATTAGTATCAACTGTATGTAACTGTATTACCAGGATGTGTGAGATTATTCAGTCATATTCTAAGTTAAAAGATTTGAGTCATGTCTCAAAAAAAGGGTAATTTATTCTGGGTATTTCAGAGTCAATTCTTTGTTTTGAGAAAGTGTTCTCAAGTACTCAGATGTCTCAGATGCAAAACACTAACTTTTCATACAGGACATTTAGGACTCTGCAAAATACAGTCTGGAAAACCAATCATTGTGGTGCCTATAACAGCCTTGGTCTATTCACAACACCTAACTATGCAACAAGTACTGGATGCCCTCTGTGTTAGGCACACTGCTAGGAACCTCACCAACTCAGTCAGTTACTTCTAATCCTCAACTGATTGCCTGTATAAATGTAAACTATTTATGGCACTGATATGTACAGCTGTCTTTCAACAGCTACAGAAGGGGCATGGGAACCCCTTATAAAACACATTAGTATTTTTATATAACTATCATAATTCTTACAAATATTTCAACTCATTTCTAGATTGCTTGTCTAATACAGTATAAATTCTGTGTAAGTGGTTGTATGTATTATGGGGGAAAAGATGGAAAAAAAACTACATGCAGAATGTTTTTAAATATTTTCTCTCTGCAGTTTACTGAATCCACAGATGCATAGAGAGCCAGCTGCACATATAAATATGGCTTATATTTACATAAAAATTAAATTACTTTTTCCAAGGTCAAATACGTAGAATAAAATGCTGGAGAGGACAATAATGGTGACTACATTTAAGTGTCCACCATGTCTTAGGTGGGCAAATACTGCCATTGTCTTTGTATCTGTACAGCTTACAATCTACAGGAAGAAATGAAATCTATTCAAAGAAACTCTCACACATAAATAAAGTTGTGCTATGAAAGCCATGGTAGGAGTTATGGTGGAGGGTCTCACGTAGTTAAAGAAGTCAGGGAAAATGAGTATTAATAGGTTGGGAGAATTGTCTAGGTAAAGTACTGTTGGCAGCACATTCAAAGGTGTTTGGCAGTAGAGGACATGATACACATGTGCATGGTTTGAAGCAATGTGGCAAGAACAAAGAGTCCTATAGGGGTACGGTAAGAGAGTAGGACGAGGCGGATGGAGGAGCTCAATTCTTGTAAGAATTGCAGGTCCCATAAATGACTTTGTCCATAGATGATGTCAATAATAGATTCTAATCCAGAACGTGATGTGTTCCTTTCTGAAAAGACTGCTGTGGTTGCAGATAAAAGACAGATGGGGTAGGATCAGGATTGATGTGATTAATTCAGAAAGGCTGTGTCCACTGTGCAGTGTTATCAGTAGAAATGGAAAAAATATAGATTTGATTGATTAGGAAGGATTTGAAGTATGTGGCATAAAAATTAGGGACAAAGCCTTTGTTTCTCTTCTGTGTAACTGGATAGGTGAAAGTTTAAAAAAGAAAGGAAGAAAGAAAGAGAGAGAGAGAGAGAGAGAGAGAGAGAGAGAGAGAGAGAGAGAGAGAAGGAAGGAAGGAAGGAAGGA
>CABHPQ010171469.1:5245-40680 GCA_902168405.1 Peromyscus aztecus | reverse complement strand
GCCGTGGTGGCGCAGGCGGGAGCGGCGGGAGGAGTGCTGAAGACAGCCGCCGACCGGGAGTGGACGGACGCCACCGCGTCGGGACCAGCCCGCAGCTCCAGGTAGCAGCGCGGAGCGCTCGGCTCGCACGGGCCTGGGCTGAGCGCCAGGTGACTCGCCCCGGCTCGGGCCGCGGAGCCCTGCGGGGGGGGGGAAACTCGCCAGGCTGGCGTGGGTACTGAGCGGCGTGGCCCGCCCCTGCAACCTGGGGGTCTCCGTGGCAGAGTTGGTGCATTCGGGGCCCGGGGCGGGGACGGTGCGGTGGGGCAGGCGGGAGCCCCACGCAGCGCGCCGACCGCCGCTCGCCCTTGCCTCCGGAGCCCGCCACACGGAGTGGACAGATTGCTTTGTGGCGCACCCGGGGCTCGCGGGGTGCGGGCGTGGGGGTGCTCCTGCGTGTGTTCTAGCGCCGATTCACCGGGGCGGAAAGTGAGCCCCGCGCTGACAGCAGGTGGCTGCCAGGCCCCTCACCTTTTGGCTTCTGTCTTAGGGACTCGCGCACACAGTGCCAGCGCCCAGGGAGCGTGCGCAAAGGGGCGACTGAGGGATTTGTGAATGGCGCTTCTGCGAGGAAGCTGCGCCTTGCTGATGCAAAGGGGCTAGTATCCCGAGTGAGAAGAAAGGCTATTTATGGCAGAGTTGCGGGCTTCCCTTCTGTGTACGCTCAGCCCCTCCCGCTCGGAACTAGAAGCGATTCTGTTTTTTTTTACCTTCTTGTAGAACATGCTGTATAAAACGAAAGAAGGAAGTCTGAAATTCACTCCGATCTGTACAGGTAGAAGTGCTCCTTGGAGGTCATGGATCCCTTTTCTGATGTTTTGGTGTCCAGGTTGTCTGTTCCTCTTACCTCTTAAGGTCCCCAATAGCACCACAGGACAGAAAACCTGCTTGCTTTCAGCAGTTTTCACTAATGAAAGCATCACAGTTGAGCACTTTCCTCCTGAAATGTAACACACACCCTCCATTCTTCCCTTCCCATAAGGGCTGTTCAAAGAATGTTCACCTATTTGATATGAAGAGATGTTAAAAGCCCCAGGGAGGATGTAGAAGCAGCAACTCAGTGAGTTTATGTCGACAATGACCAACTCTTTAAAATCTTGTTACTGGGGACGACCTAGAGTACTCTTCATCTAGGCTATAGAATAATTAGTTTGTTTTGGTTTCTCCTTGTATTTGCTTTAAACAGGTGCCAATTACAGGGTCATAAGTGGAAGCTTAGATGTGAGCTGGGACAGTATCTCTCAGAGTACTTTAGCAAATTGTTATGTCCTTTGAAGTAACAACCTTTGTTTCTATAGAACTGCGACTGGACTGTGATAGTGGGACTCTACTTCAATTAATTTAAGGTGAATTTTCCTTAAGACTGCCAAATATAATGTTTTTTTTTCAGTCAGGCTGAAATTCCATTTTACAAATACACCTTCAGTAGTTACACAAAAAGAACGTAGTCAACCTAGTATTAGAGTGATTTGTCATCACCTGGTTTAATTAAAGAGATTGACCAGAACTGTTTTGATTTAAAAAATATATATTTGTGTGGGTGAGCCCCAATGTAAGCAGCTCTTTCTAGCAGCCCTGTTCATTTGAACAGAGTCAAGGATTCCTATTTGATGTGTATCTATTACTGCTGGCTTAAGGTGCATTTGCAGTACTGGAGCAGCGTCTTGATGTCAGGTGGACTCTGACTATACCATATTAAGACACTGAGTTTAGCATCACAGCAAGGCTGTGTTACACAGCAGCACTCTTGGGTCTGTTGGCACACAGCGATAATTCCATCACCGTGATGCTGGAAGTCATATTTATGGAATGTTGTTATGTCTTTGGAATCAGTGACTCTTTCCTATTTTAAAGCTGCTCCTTATACTATGGGCCATTAGTTGATATCAAATTCCCGAAGTAGAAAATGAAACATTTATGACCTGACAGTTGCAGTTATTTGCCTTTTTATTGTACTTTATTACTCATTATAGTACTCATACTAAAGGTCTGTATTGAGCAATGGGTTGTCTTGACAGCTTCGAGGAACACAGGAACTTTCTTCTTTACATCCCAACCTTCAGGAGCTTATGGGCAGTTTGAAGGCATCTGATGTGCATACTTGAATACATTATAAACAGTCCATGATGGCTTGAGACTACAGGTTTAGTGAGGAGTCCAGGGGTGCAGAGCAAGGCAGTAACATTTAATGGTAGGTTTTGCCTGAAAAGTCTCCAGTGGGTATGTCAAACTTCCTGATTTAAGGGGTAGTAGGATGAGTAAGTTGTGGATGACCAGGCTTAAGAAGCAACATCTCCTGGACTAGAGAACAGCAAAGAAAACACAGGTAGACAAGTGTGCTTTGAAATAGATTCGGTTAGTGCTAAGTATTTGGCCAGTTGGGTCTGTTTTGATGTAAAATGTTTCGTGACTTCTCTTCTTGAAGGTTATGGTCAGTATTTCTGCACTTGAGAGGCCAAATCTGTACGTTTTTTAATGAGCAGTTTATTCTCGGACTTCTACAGTAGTAAAGTGCGTGGAGGGAAACGGCACTTAAAGTGTGTAAATGTCTCTGCATCACGCTAAGGCGCTGAGTTTGGCAGCAGTATCAAGTCTGTGGTGTACCATCTCTTCATGTTAGGGTGGTCGCTATTTCCTTTCTAAAATATTTTTGGGTTTCTTCACCATAGAAGTGTGATAAGGTGTAAAACAATAGTACTGATGAACATGGATAGAATGTATAACACTTTATTGTCGTGTAAATGCATATCCACTAAATCATGTATTTGCTCTTATTTTTATTCGAAAACTGGCAGATTTGTTGCATGGATTAGATCTCAAGTTCTTACTTGTATACAAATGACGCTTTGACTACCCTCACATCACCTACCGTGGGTATAGTGCGGTGATGCTAGGCCTGTGGGAAAGTTTTCAGAAGAGTAGAAACACTTTCAAAGATCATTTTGCTATTTCCTGGCAGGAGACTGTAATAGTAACATGACCTATCTATGCTCCCAAGTTTGTGTGTGTGTATGTGTGTGTGTGTGTGTGTGTGTGTATACACTGCAATGTGTGCTATAGTACAAAATAGAATCTGAAGGTCTTTTTATAAAGATGCAACCTGTGTAATTAAAGTGAGAGAGACTTTATAGAGAAACATTGAATGTTTAAAAAGCATTTCTTCATTTGACAAACATAACTGGAATCAGCAGAGTCGACTTGGAGCCTATCTATTCAACATGGCAGCTCAGAAGTATGTTACAGAGACAGTAAATAAATTGTACAAACAATAGGTATGACTTCCAATAACCAAATGGAATTACTTTCAGATTAGCTGAATTAAAAGGTTTTCATCTATCTATGTTGTTGACAGTGCTTGGATAAGTCATTACAGAGCGAAAGCCTATTAGATCAGATTTCATATTCGTGTGTGAGTGGAGTGATTTCCAGCACAGCCAGGCGCAGATCAGTCTATCTCTCTGTCAGCTAATCTCTTTGCTGTTTGGTTGTGGATTAGACGTCACAGGTGTATCATTTTGATAATGTAACCTTGTCTACTATATGACTGAGAGCTTCTGCTTGATTTCCCTACTGGGTAGTGACAAAACCTACCGGCTTTATATAATGGACATGAGCTTTTATCGGCAATATGATCTTCGCTATGCAAGAGTGTCAGTTACCAATGAATAATGAACAAGCAATGAACAATAATAAAGAAGCAATGGGAACAAGGAGAGGCTGAGTGAAAACTTTAATGGAAGAAACATGCTTCATTTTGGAGCTGAAGGTAATTATGAAGATGTAAAACTGGCCACCTGCAACTTCATCAAACTACGAAATATTCTTGTTTATTTTTTTCAATTTAACTGTTTCCCTGCGTAATACATTAAAAGGGAAAATGATAGTGGCCATCTATGCTTACAAACATTGTCCATATGATATTAAAATTATTAAAAATATTTCTTCTTTGTCACTGAAAATGAAATTGTTTGGCCAAATCACTTAGATACTTAGAACTTTGAATATGACTTTGGGTCTTAGGGTCTTATTTATATTACATTCATAATTTAAAGAGTTTTTATAAAATTAGACTGATAATTTACTTTGGGCATATAGCCACAGCATCACAAATGTGGAGTTGTCACAAAGCATTACTCTTGCAGGTAATTTAGATAAAATCTACACATCTTTCCTGAGTCACATCCATGTGTTTATTTCCTGTGTGTCCTTTAGCACAACTCCTGTCCTTCCCCTCCCTTGTCTAATTCAAATATTCAGATATAAGTTATTTCTCTTGGATTTCTGTGCTAAGTCAGTTGTCCTATTATATATTGTTTTAGTTCTGGGTTCTTCTACTGGGTGACACATACTGCAGCTTTTAACTGTATGTGCATTTTGGAATTGGCTCAATATCAAATCATCAGAAATTACTAGTGCTTACCTCAAAAATATTCAGAAAACAATAGCTGACTGAATGACTGGAAGAATAACAGAATGTCTAGTGGCTGGAGAGGTGGCTAAGTGGTTAAAAGCACTCGATGCTCTTATACAGGACCTGGGGCTGGTTCCCAGCAAGCAATACTGCACCTCTTAATTTCCATTCTGGGGACCTACAATTTTCTTCTGAACTCTGCAGGTTTCTGCATGCATACAGTACACATACATATACTGAGGCATACATACATACACATACAATAAAGTAAATAAATACTTTAAAAAAGAATTCAGAATCTGTACCCTCATCCTAAGGACTTCTGTACCCTCATCCTAAGGACTTCTTCCTCCAAAGAAAGCCATTCTAAAAAAGCTTTAAAAGTGAAGGTGTCTCTGGAGCTTTGGCAAACACAGGCACCTCTTTCTCTTATATTTTGGGAACAGTGCGATATAATTTTGTCAACAACAATAACAACACTTATGATGAGCTGAATCCTTCGTTGTGATAAGCACCTTATATCTTGTGTCACGTGTTCCTCCTAACACTGCAAAGCCAATTTCCAGCACACAGTAATGATGAAAGTAGTTTTGTGTCTCCACTATGGCCTGTAAGGCTATTTAGACCAGACTGAACTTTTTATTGCATGATGCAAATTTATTAGCTAGCAGGCTGAGAAGGTTTGGAAGAGTATAGTTTCTGTCCCTTTCTCAAGAACATTGTATCTATATGATAGCTCTGTGTGGTGGTATTGTGTTCCCCAAAATATTGTGTACCTTAATAAAGTTATCTGGGGTCAGAGACAGAACAGCCACAATATTAAACATGAGGATAGGCAGTGGTAGCATACGCCTTTAATCCTAGCATTCCAGAGACAGAAATCCCTCTGGATCTCTGTGAGTTCAAGGCCACATTGGAAATGGCCAGGCATGGTGACACACGCCTTTAATCCCAGTAAACCAGCCTTTAATCCCAGGGAGTGGTGGTAGAAAGGAGAAAGGTATATAAGGCGTGAGGACCAGAAACTAGAGGCATTTGCCCTGGAGCATTTGCCCTGGAGAGGCATTTGGCCTGGGTAGGCATTTGGCCTGGAGAAGCATTTGGGCTGGTTAAGCATTCAGGCTTCTAGCAGCAGTTCAGCTGAGAGTCATTCGGATATGAAGACATAGAGGCTTCCAGTCTGAGGAAGCAAGACCAGCTGAGAAGTTTGCCAGGTGAGGTTAGCTGTGGCTTGTTCTATTTCTATGACCTTCCAGCATTTACCCCAATACCTGGCTCAAGTTTGATTTTATTAATAAGACCTGTTAAGACTCATGCTACAGCTCTATGTATATTTTAAACTATTATATTGATTAGTGGTGTGTGTGTGTGCTTATGTGAAGGCCAGAGAAAAAATCCTGGGAGTCGGTTTTCTCCCTCTCTATGTGTTGTACGGCTTATTTGGTAGGTACTTTACCCTCTGGGTGATCTCACCACCCAAGGATGTATCTCCTTTTGGTGTCTAATTGACCAGGCACAGCAATGTCAGTACATACTCATCATTTCCTCTATCTTCAATGCTGCTATTCTTGATTCTTGGGCAGGTGGGAGAGGCGATGGAGGATGGGCAAAGCTGATTTTCCCATTGGCTCTTTGCTTTTCTGAAATAATGTAAACCTTTGATACCATCCCCTCTCAATTTCAATACAATCCCCATCCACTGTGAATTTTAATTGGTTAATGAAGATATAACACATGTAGTTTTGAGAATGTGTGCCTTTATGCACAGGCTGCCCAGCCATACATTCTATTTCATTTTTGGAGAAGTGCAGCTCAGACTCTGGAAAACCTTTGGGTAACTTGCTCAAGAAAAGTCAACTTCAGATACAGTTATGAATCAAGATCTCATCCCATGAAGAGGAGGAAGTATAGTTTGTTTTAACTTTTATTCACCAATTCATCCATTTAAGTGATGTGTTAATCAATGTCAAAGTGTGTGTAGCAGAAAATATACTTAAAGGTTGACACCATAAAGTCCAGGAATAGAGTTGAATTTGGATGTTATGAAACCCTTTAATAGACTAATTGCGTATATGTATATATTTTATCATATGTTTAAGTCAGTGAGGAAAATTAGATGAATAATAATCTCAAAGAGAAAAAAAATGGCTATTACTCTTTCAGCCTATTTTGTAACATTTGTCACAGTCTGTTTTTGTTACTAGAATTGTTTAATTCTAAACTTCTGCCTTAGCCTAGCCCTGACTGAGGGGCATTTATTCTGTGCAGTAGGAAATATATCTGCTTTCTAGCCCAGTATTCTGTGTGTTATAATATAAGAAATCTTCGATATTCAACATTTTTTCTTTTTTTTTTTAAATTTTTTATTTTACATACCAACCACAGTTTCCCCTCCCTTCTCTCCTCCCATTCCCTTCCCCTACCTCATTTCCACTCGCCCCCCCCCTCCACTCATGGGAATCAATAAAGCATGGCATATCAAGTTGAGGCAGGACCAAGCTCCTTCCCCATGCATCAAGGCTGAATGAACCAGGCATCCCACCATAGGGAGTAGGTTCTAAAAAGCCAGCTTATTTGCCAGGGACAGATCCTGGTCCCACTGCTAGGGTCACAAACAGACCAAGCTACACAACTGTCACCCACATGCAGAGGGCCTAGATCAGTCCCATACAGGCTCCCTAGCTGTTGGCCTAGAGTTTGTGAGCTCCCATGAGCTCAGGTCACCTGTCTCTGTGGGTTTCCCCATCATGATCTTGACCCCCCTTGCTTATATAATCCCTCCTCCCTCTCTTCAACGGGACTTCAGGAGCTCAGCCTAGTGCTCCCATCAGATGCTGGATGAAGGTTCTATGATAACAGTTAGGGTAGTCACCAATCTGATTACAGGAGAAGGCCAGTTCAGTCACCCTCTCCACCTTTGCTAGGAGTCTAAGTTGCAGTCATTCTTGTGGATTCCTAGGTGTTTCCCTGGTACTAGGTTTCTCTCTAACCTCAGAATGGCCCCCTATCAAGATATCTCTTTCATTGCTATTCCTCTCCATTTCCTCCCCTAACTCGACGGTTCAGATCCTTCATGTTCTCACTCCCTATCTCCTCCCCCCACCCAGTTTACCCAGGAAATCTCATCTGTTTCTCCTTCCCAGAGTGATGCATGTGTCCCTCTTAGGGTCCTCCTTGTTAGCTAGCTTCTCTAGGGCTGTGGGCTGTAGTCTGGTTATCCTTTGCTTTACATCTACTATCCACGTATGAGTGAGTACATACGGTGTTTGTCTTTCTGGGTCTGGGTTACCTCACTCAGGATGGTTTTTCTAGTTCCATCCATTTGCCTGCAAATTACATGATGTCATTGTTTTTACAGCTGAGTAAACCTTCATTGTATGAACGTACCACATTTTCTTTATCCATCCTTTAGTTGAGGGGCATTTAGGTTGTTTCCGGGTTCTAGAAAATGGGGTACCGATCTAAACAGAGAATTCTCAACAGAAGAATCTCAAATGGCTGAAAGACATTTAAGGAATTGCTCAACATCTTTAGTCATTAGGGAAATGCAAATCAAAATGACTCTGAGTTACCATCTTACACCTGTCAGAATGGCTAAGATAAAAAACACTGATGACAGCTTATGTTGGAGAGGATGTGGAGTAAGAGGAACACTCCTCACTGCTGGTGGGAGTGCAAGCTTGTACAGCCACTTTGGAAATCAGTATGGCAATTTCTCAGAAAATTGGGAATCAATCTACCTCAAGACCCAGTGATACCACTCTTGGGCATATACCCAGGGAATACTCAGTTATACCACAAGGACACTTGCTCAACTATGTTCATAGCAGCTTTATCCGTAATAGGCTTCTTTCTTATAGTTGAAATTCATTTATCTCTTAATATTTTTCTCCATGTCTCTGCAAATTACTTGGTCTCCCCGTCCTACCATTGAAGCAAGCCCCCCCCTCTTTTTCCAGAAGTCTCCTATATTTCTTTAAAGACAGCCTCTTATGAAACTACTTCATTTCCTGAGCCTGTCTGCCAGCACACTGCTGAAAACATAGCCCGCTTCCTGGCTCTCTAGCATTTCCAGCTCCTAGAGGTGTGCTTCATTCCAGCAGTCACCGCAGGGCTTCATGCTGCCAACTGTTTATGGCATATTGCCATACCCTAGATTCTCAGACATGCTGGACTTCTTGGGGGTATTTATAGCTGGGTTTCTACAGTGCTTTCCAGACTATGGTGCAAAGTTTATTGCCAATTTATGGTAATTACCAGAGTGGTTCATTTTGCCATATCTAACCTTTCCTCACTGGAGTGCCTTACAATTGAACTACATCTGGAAATGTCCCTTAGGTCTAAGTCAGTTTCAAAGAGAATGGCCCTTCTATGGCAGAACTTGAAAGGAGGTATTTTCAAGTAACATATGATCATTGTCAAACAACTTAATCCACACTTTGTGAAGCCCAAGCTCTTCTGTGTCTACTGTGATGCCAAATACATGTGTATACCAACATGGGAAGTGGCTTCTTCAGTTTGTGGCTTCTCTGCTTCCCGTAAGTTGTTTATTCAGGATCCGTTGGCTTTTCCATAATCTTTCTTGGATATGATCTGTTTAGAATGTATGGAACATCATAAAGAAATGTATTTAGAATGTACAGAACATCATAATGAAACATGTTCCAGATGTGTTGACTTCTTTTATGACACTCTTCACTGATGAAATCTAGTACCCTTTTGTGCTCAGGAAGTGTTTAACAAGCTGGATTTACTGCCCTGATTTAACATGAGAAACCCTACAATAAATCTTCCTCATTAACCCAATGGAGACAGCTTGTCATGTTTGAGTACCTGTCCTCTGATATTAGCCCTTTCTTGGAATTAGTTAAATATTGTGAATCTGCTAATGAGTTTTCACTGCTGTGTTTAAGTGTTTGCTTGTGTGTTTGTGCAGTTATGTGGCTCTGTTTTTGCATACTGGCAAATAGTGTAACCTAAACCTACATCAAAATTTCAAGTAAAGTCAAACCAAACAAGAATGGCAGAAATAACTCTTAGCCCTTAATTCTCTGTGGTATTGCTCATTTGGAAGATTATTTGTATGTCTGTCTTTTCCAGCATTGTTTCTTTTACAGAGACACTAATTACTGGAGTATTGTCTGAATATATAAAATGTGGCCAGGGATTATTCCTTTCTAATGTGCAATGTTTTTCAAGGACATTCAGGAAAAACACCAAGGAGATAAGTATCCTTGTATCAGAAGCCCATGAGGGAAAAAGGAAAAAAATACCCATAAACTCAACTCAGTCAGTCTTAGAAATGCCAATTTACAGTAACTTATTTCTGGTAATAGATTTCAAATGGATTCTAAATTTTTTTAAAGACTTATTTATTATGTATACAGTGTGCCTACATATATGCCTGCATGCCAGAAGAGGGCACAAGATCAAATTAAAGATGGTTGTGAGCCACCATGTGGTTGCTGGGAATTGAACTCAGGACCTCTGGAAGAGCAACCAGTGCTTTTAACCTCTGAGCCATCTCTCCAGCCCATCAAATGGATTCTAAATTTTAAGAAGACTATCATCACTCTGGAGAGATGAGTCAACAGTTAAGAACATTTACTGATCTTGCTAAGGACCTGGGCTTAGTTCTCAGCAGCCACATGATGGCTCACAGACATCCATACCACATGATCCAATACCCTCCACTTATTTGTGGGCACTAAGCATTCATGAGGTATGTATATATGTATACAGGCAACACACACGCACACACACACACACACACACACACACACACACACACACCCCTAAACAAAAGCTATTATGTACTGAATAAATAACTCAATGATAGTTATCTGATTTAAAATTTGAAATATTGTATTATATCCAAATACTAAGAAATATTAAAACTACTTACTAATGAATCAGTTTCTTAAAAGTTAGAATTATGAGTTACATACAATAATGAGTTACATTATAACTCATAATTGATTTTAAAAATATACATTACTAAATTGAGTCATTAAAGGAAGCATTGCAGACTTATACTCAAAAAGTATATAAACTTTGAACAATGTTAAGACAAAAATAGACTTTGAGCTATGTTTCTTTTCTTTTTGTGTTTGTGCATGTGTCTGAATGCCAGAGGACAACCTCAAATACTGTTCTCAAGATTCTACCCATCTTTTTGGAGGCAGGATCACTCACGGGCTTAGAATTTGCCAAGCAGAGTTGTTTCCACTGATCCATCTGCCTCCACCTCTCCAGCCCTGGGGTTACAAGTGCATATCACCACACTCAGCTTTTGTTGTTGTTGTTCAGTGTGGGTTCTGGCGAACTCTTTACTAGCTGAGCTGTCTCTCCAGCCCACTGAGTCACATTTCTTACACTGTGCCCTAGTGTGTAAATATAGGCAGTAGAGAGACAGCTTCTCCATCAACAGCAGTCCAGTTTTCGATGGCGTGTCCTGGAGTGGGAAGGATGGATTGGAGAATGGAGGTCAAAGGAAAGTCATTTTGTCACTTCCTTAGATCAGGAGGAACCTGCTCTGCCTGAATTTCTAAGGGCTTCTGGAATGTGGCATCTCCTGTTTCTCAGCACAAATCCACATTTTGAAATGTCCGTGTATCAGAGGGCGTGTACAGCTGGAGTTACTTGATGTTTTACCATTACAGAGTCAGGACAGTATGAACTAGCAGGCCTCCTTACAACTCTAATAGGATGAAGACCACAGGATCCTAGCTCTCCACTGAAGATAGGAATTGAGGGATCCCAGGACATTTCTGAAGAGTCAAATCCAGTGTGTGATGGAACAGAAAATACCTAAGTGTAATGCAAGAAATGAACACAGGAGATTTTTATTATTATTATTAAGGGAGTTTTAACTGGAGTATAGGACAGAGTGAATTTTAGGAAGTCCTCTAGCCCTTTCCAGGGTACTTGTATCTTGCAGACTTCTGTTGAAAAGTGCAATTGTGGTTGTTTATATTATACTAATCCTAGAAGCCACTGTGTTAGATGCTGCATTCTCACTTGAAGTGGCTAACTTTCCATCACTTGGTTTGTTCTAGCAGATCCTTCAAAGTTCAGTGCAAGTATTAACTCAAGGCAGCATCTTAATCCCATGCTAGGAGTTTTTTCTGAGTTCCAGTAACAGCTGACATCTCTACTAAATCTCCATTTAATGTTGCATAATTCACTGTTTGCTTGTACTACAGGCCCTGTAAAGGCAAGAGGTTTAAATTTTATTCTTTTGCTTCTGAATCCGATCTAAAACAAAGATATAGAGATTCTCAGTGAGTCTGGTTGCATAACTTTACTGCTGCCTGAGAGTGACTTGACGTTGGGCGGCATGGTTGAGGAGATGGCCCAGTCAGCAAAGTGTTTACTGTATACCATGAGAACCTCAGTATCCACATAAAAACCGGGAGCTGCTGCATGCACCTGGGATCCCAGCACTGAGGAAACAAGAGAGAAAGGTCCCTGGAGCCTGCTGACCAGCCATCATAGACAAATCCCAAATCAATGAGCTCCAAGTTCAGTGAGAGGCCCTGCCTCAACCAACCAACTGACTGACTGACCAACCAATCAATTACCAACCAACCAATCAATCGATCAGTGGGAAAGAAAAGGTGGAGAACAATTGAGAAAAACACCCAAGGTTAACTTCTGGCCTCCATATACTCAGACACACAAGTGCACTTGAACCTGCATGCACATGAAAATATACACACACACCAGCACCCTCCACCTCCCACCCCCTACACCACATATTCACACATGCCACATCCACATACACTAAAGCAATGATTTGACTGTCCTTTTTATGTGAATTACTTTGAATGCATGCCACTGACCTGATACCAGTCTCTAGTTTCTTCAAATGCTGTTCTATTTGGCTATTTCATAAACTAAAGACTTATTCCTAATTTGGAACCCAGTCACCCGACTTTCATTAGTAAAATTCTCAAGCAGAGTGAAAGGACAGAGGAATGTAGATCTGTGCTGTGTGCATTCAGGGTTGGCAGGGCTGAAGAAGTAAGAGCAATGCAGGCTCTTTGGAGAATGGAGGTCAAGGCAGAGTCATTTGGTCACTTCCTTAAAGCAGAAGGAACTTACTCCACCTTCACATTCTAAGGGCTTCTGGAATGTGGCATCTCTAGCTTCCCTGAACAGATCCACATTTTTCAAATGTCCATGTCTGGGAAGGTGTGTAAGGCTGATTGCTTTTTATCACACGTGTGCCTTTTTTTTTTTTTAAAGAGTGTGTGTGTGTGTGTGTGTGTGTGTTCAGAGAAATCTTTATAGGGATATCTAGAGGGTAGTTTGGGAAAAGATTCTCTTTTGTTTAGAATTTCCTGTATTTCAAGTGCCTGAAATGCAGAGCTCCATTGTGAAGCCATTATGTGGGGGTATTTCCACTCTACAGTTACACCTTTCATGTTTTTGAAGTAGATACACTACACAAATTACAGCCATCTGTTTATTATTTTTATTCTTCCTCTTCTTTCTTGAATTGCTAACAGGAAGGCAGCAATAATGAAGCGGAGGGAGGGGGGGGGCGGGGGGGAGGGACCTGTATTTCCTAGTAATTTCTTCCCTTGGGAGTACACTTGTATAACTATGATAAATAATATGAATTCAAAATAAGTTAGGCATATGGAAAAAGACTTCTAAAGCATGATGAAAAGTAAAGCAGAAGTATTTTTAATCATCCCGAATAAACTTAGAGTTTGGAAAAATAGGTGAATTCTTTTTTTCTGGTTATATAAAATATATGATTACCACTAATTGTATGGGTTAAAAGTCACAGGTGCCATTTTCTAATGATATTAAGACTGGAATTCTCATAAAAACTGTGGCTGACATGTGTAAAGGAAAAGTTGTTTAAAAACTGTGTTGAGACTGAGTTTATATACAGCTTTGTGGGATGTTTGTAGAAGTGCCGGGAGAAAGGGACACATTTAACAAGCCCATGAATCTTTTGTGTTGTGCAAACAAAATGGTGTGATTAGAACACTGGGAATCCTGAGCACACAGAAAGGTCAGGATTCTGGGGACCCAGAGTGAGAATTTACTCTAACTTCAAGAGTGTGCGTGGAAAGATGGGGTCTTGCTTTGATTACGTTCTTAGACAGAGACAATTATGCAGTAAAAACTCATCGAAAACCAGCACAAATGTTTTCAATTAAAATGCATTGAAATTAATTTGAACCTGGATCCTGCTTGGTGGTCCATGTGTGGGTGCAAACAACATAGGTGAATGGAAGTAGTATTTATTATGTTGACACTTGCCTTGCATGACTTTCTCTAGTGATTCTGGATATTTTTAGTCCAACTAGCGGAATGATTATAGGAATCACTGTTTTCAAGAGAAACAGACACAGTACTATCTGTATGTCTGTCTTTTTGTCTATCAAGGGTTTCATTTTAAGAATCTGGTTCATCTGACTGTTCAGTAGAATTGACTGGTAGGCTGGAATTTGTGTGTTTCCATGTGTAGGCAGAGTTCTTCCTTCCCCAGAAAACCTCTGCTTCTGCTCTGAGATCTTTGGCTGATCAGATAAGACACACTCACATTACAGAAAGTGATCTACTTTGCCTGAAGCTAAAAGATTGCAGATGAGAAACACATCTGCCCTTGTGGCCAAACAGTGTATATGGGCAAAGTTGACACAAAGCTTTAACCACCCACCACAGAGAACAAGGGGAAATGTGCCTCAAAGATCTTTCTGGCTCACACAGACACTTATGAATGTGTTTTCACTCATCCTGAAATATTTTAGCTGTGGTCAGCTGCTGGAATGCTTAGCCACATATTTGTTCCTTATTCATTTTGTGTTACCTTCTATTAAGCACATGTCAGATGCAGCAGACAACAGGATGGAACCAAATAAAAAGAGTGATTAGGCTGTATCTTCTGGGAGTTAGACTTCAGTGAGAGAGTGGTACAGTGATGCCTGCATAAGTACATCTGAAGAGTGAAGATGTGCATGTTTCAACTTGGCCAGTTAGAAGTCTGTTTTTTCCCCCATGTGCAACCAAAGGAAAATTAACATGGTTTATACCAGTTTTAATTTTCCAAACTATTGTGCTTGTTACTTTAAACATGATAGAGTGGTTCATATTTGAAATTAGATTATGAAAGGTATGTTTGACCAGTGCAGGTCAGCTTCATTGACATGATTTTGGCTATATACATTCAATTTAGCAAATTAAATGATAGCTCTGCATTCAACTTATTCAAGAGTTCTCAAGAGTTCTTCAATATATTATGCCTTAAAAAGGTCTGACAATTGGACAGCCATGTTTTACTGATAATCTTGCTTTTCATGTAGCCTATAGGAGTAAATCTTTTTTTTTTTTTTATTGGAGCAAAATGAGTTTTTCCTAAGATCATTTTTATGTGTTGAAGCTGTATTTTCTTTCTATTTCCTTATGAGGTGTAGACTTGTCTGCCTGGCTTTTAAGGCCCTTTATAAGCTTATCACATTGTTAATGCAAGCATGGTCTTTCACTTTGGTGAGATCATGTAACTTGCCACCCTCACATACGTATAGCATATATATTTGATCCTTTCTGTTTATGCAAATCTCAGCTGTCATTACCAGTGAGCTCCACGAACCTTCCCTCCTGGCTTTGGTGTGCCTGGGAATCTGCTTTTTTTTTTTGCCTCTGCTGGGTTGTGACACTCCATAGCTGGCACCAGACAACGGAGTGCAGTCTGTTCTGATAAAACGTATTTTTCTGTGATGTGAGTGAGCTGTGATGTGAATAGGGGAATTACGTTAGTAAAATGTGAAGGTTGGTTCCTGTCTGACTCCCCATCAGCACAGCACTATGTAGCTTTATCCTGATCACTGTAGCTGATTGCAAAGTTTGCCAGCACCAGCAAGTCGAGTGCCACAGAGGGATGCAGTACCACAGAGTCCCCCATTCTATGTTGCTGTGGATGGCCCACAGGGTTGTACTTATGAGTGCTTATTACATGGTTTTCCTTGATCTTAATAGTCTCAATCTTGCCTTATGTGCCTTTAAAACACTTTCGCCTTTTTTTTTAAAAAAAAAAAGATTATGTATTTATTTTATTACTTATTTTCTATTTATTTATTTATTTTATATCCTAGCTGCAGTTTCTCTTCTCTCCTCACTTCTCAGTCCCTCTCCTCACCCTCCCTTTGTCCCCCCACCCGAACCCCCCCTACAATCCACTGCTCCTCCGTTTCTGTTCAGGAAAGGGCAGGTCTCTCTTTCATAGATGTCAACAAAACATGGCATATCTAGCTGCAGTAAGAATAAGTACCTCTCCATGTATTAAGGCTGGGCAAGGCGATTCAGTATGAGAAGGGTCCCAAAAGCCAGTAAAAGAGTCAAAGGCAGCCCGTACTTCCATATGCATGCCGTGGTGGCACTTGGGCAATCATACACACACACACACACACACACACACACACACACACACACACACACGCACATACTAAAGTCATTGGTTTTAATAACTGAAGACTTCATCCATATCATTTGAATAATAATTTATCCAAGGATTAAGCTTCTCCTTTAACAATCAAGTCACCCTGGCAAAGATATGAACATCCCAAAGTTAAACCTTGACCAATTAGGGTATGAAGGTCACTTCAAGAAAGCTGTATATACACAAAAGTAGAACTTAAGAAGTAAGACCACAAACTTCATATTATGCTATCCATGCACTGTAGGTATTTTCTTAAGATACATTCCCTCCCCTATGTCATTGACATAGACAAAAACAATAGATTTCCTTAAATGATCCATGAATGGACAATATATACCATAATACTTGGCATTTTTCTTTAAAAAAGGTTTATTTATTTTCATGTATATGAGTGTGTGCCTATATGTGTGTGTATGTGTACCATATGCATGCCTGGTGGCAGCAGAATCCAGAAGAGAGTGTCTCATCTCCTAGAACTGGAGTTGCAGGTGATTGTGAGTCACTCCCTGGGCAGTGGGAACTGCACCTAGGTCCCCTGCAAGAACAAGTGTTCATCTGAGCTCTATCCCTAGTCCCATTAACTGACTTTTCACAAGATTGCTAAAAATACATGAAGATGACCACGTGTCCTTGATGTAAAGGGGACATGGGCTGGCTGCATCAGTTATGCACTGAGTTATGCATTTTTGTCCTGTGAGAGGACGTGCTGCTGCTAGTCTCTGAAAATACAAAACTATTTGCCTTTTGTACCACTATTCTGTCCTTATAAAAACCATTACCATACCAGATTAAATATTCATCTTCATGACCTCAATAATAAGTCAATTAAGCTATAATGTTTCTTTGGTCTTCAGGCTACTGGTGCTTTGGTTATTTTGTTTATTTGCTTAGTTGTTTCATTCACTTATTTAGTGATTCATTTATTTGTTACTGTATTTGCTTTTAAAACTTGAAGGACACAGCAGTTACCAAATGTTCTCTGTGTGCAAGTGACTTCATTGAGTGCTCTCCTTTCCCAATCTCATATTCTCCAAGTCACTTTTAATCCCTACTCTTAGGAAATGATTCAGATTGTTAGAGCTTATGCAATTGTGTGCAGTAAAATAAGTAATTATTTTAATCTATCTACTATAACTGCAGTAAAATAAGTAAGTATTTTACTCTATCTACTATAACTGCTTATTATATAAAATAAAGTGTTCCATTACAAATGGGCATTTATGAGCCACAAATTATTTCTAGATTATTAAAATGTGCACCTAGTACTTATGGACATAAAAACAATATTGGCAATGTTCAAGCAGCTAATGGACTACTACAAATTGTTTTCAAATATAATTTCATAAAATATAAGACAATTAGGTCTCAAAAATCACCAGCATTTGAACAAATCCCTGTATTGGAAGTAAGTGGCTTAAAAGTCCAGAATACTTTCATGATACAATGTTTTAAAGGCACATTTTAAGAAGTGAAGAAATTAATAGTTTCCACATACAAAAACAATAGCTTTTATAAATCCCGATCTTTCTGATTCCCTTTAGGGTATCCAGTGACTTAAAGAACTCAGTAGTATGTTCTTGAAAATATTCAGTGATAAAATAATATATGAACATTTCAATCAAAGTAGTCAGTCATGATTGACAACTCTGTTAAAATCAGGCACAGTAAAGAATACTTTTTTTTCTGAGGAAATTGTGGATCTCATAGTGCAGGGTTCCTGCAGACCTCATTGACAAAAGAGGCTTTGATTAGAGAGAAGACTGCTTACCTGCATTATTGACCATACTTACAGCTTTCTGCCACTTATTACAGATGAAAGGAAATTTATATCATAAGTAGTTGGATGTGCTTGTTCATTTTTTTTAGATAAAAATGAAAACTTTGGTAGATATTTGGTACTGAAGAACATCTCTAATATTTTCCAGAGCTGATCAATATTTCAATTTTATGTCTTGAGTCTCTTTTAAATGCTCTGTTTTAGAAGCAGATCACAGCCTTAGTAATTAAATTATGAATGATGAGATGTATTTTAGAGTGTGGAAGGTATTTCAGTTTTGTCTGAACCATCTCCATACTCCAATGGCATCTATTTTCAGAACCACAATGATACTTATAATTGTAGGTAACGGCCTGAACTGACGTAATATTAACCATATGCAGCTCTAACAAGGCTGGGCATTCTGACTCATTGAATCCTCTTAGTAACCTGATGATATTTTCCTAATTTTTTAGATCGGGATATTAAAGGGTGTTATGTTAAGGAAATAGCCCAGGGTCACACACTGGAGTAGGGGACAGTCCACATAGTAGAGCCCAGTGTCCTGCTCTCAACCACGTCACTAATAAACATGGAAAATAACCAACATTTTCACAAGAAATATTTGTATGTTTTGTTTTGTAGTTGTTGAGTCAAGCCATTCTATTGTCCTTTAAAAAATAATGCATGTATAATATAGGTCAGCAAATTCACTTCTGCTTCATTGGGAAGTCTCAAATATATGCTGGTTTTCATGTTGGAGGGAGCTGGTCAATTACTACTGTTGGACTATTATAAAGGTCCTTTTAGTCAATTCCAGAATTCAGTTATTCATTAAAAATTGTCTATTGGCAAGGCGATGGTGGCTCATGCCTTTAATCTCAGTTCTTGGGAGGCAGAGGCAGGTGGATCTCTGTGAGTTCAAGGCTTAGTCTGATCAATAGAGTGAGTTCCAGAACAGCCAGGGCTACACAGTGAAACCCTGTCTCAAAAGAACAAAACAAAACAAACAAACAAAAAACCAAGCAAACAACACCATCACCACCACCAACAAAACACTGTCTATCTTTGGAAGAAGCAATGTCACTGATTGAAATTAGAAACCAACTTATTGACTTTAATGTGACAGTATTGGGAAATAAATTGCTTAAAGTGAACCATTCTGTGAAACTTGCTTTCGATTATTTTTGTTTTTCTTTTATTTTTTTTGTTACATTCACTTGCTTATTATGTTTGTGTCTGTGTACAGGATCACGTGTGCCATAGTGCACGTGTGGAGGTCAAAGGACAACTTTCAGGACTCAGGGCTCTCTCTTTCCACTGTGTGCGTCTTTGGGAGTGAAGTCAGATTTTCAGGCTTTTCAGCAAGCACTTTGACCCTTGAGCCATCTCAATAACCTTCCATAGGTCGGTTTTGGAAATCAGAAAAAAGCTCATTTTCATTTGGTAATTGTTTTATTACTGTGGTTGTATGTAGTACTTTAAGACACTTAGTGTTGCAGATAATATAAGAATGTCCAGTATTTAATCATTTATTAAAATTGGCATTTATTTAAAGCAGTCATGTATTTTTTTTTAAAGAAAGTTTATAACCAGGGCAATACAAATCCTTTAAGACAGTCAGAAATAACTAGTGTTTATGCTGACTTCCTTAACTGTTTCCCAACAGAATAAAAGTCAAGATGAAGTAGTTTTCCAAATGAATGTAATTAAGTATGAATTTGCTAGCACTTTACATATCTTTTCTATTCTTTGTGAATGGGAACTATTTAGTAATGTGGGTAACAATTGGAGACAAAGGAAAAGTAAGTGTGGAGAGCTCTTTCCTACCCAATGGGGACACGTGTCACCATCTCTTGCCACTTTAAACCAGAAACATGATGTTTCTGACTGCTTGCATGTGTGTAGAAACAGTTGTTGTTAAGGTCTTCTTTTGCTCCTGCAACATTCCAGGTATACAATCGTTTATTCCCATAGCTCACTCATCTCTGCCACCCTTGTCAGTATCCTGAATATAATAAGCTGTGTGTTAAGGCCAGTGTTAACCACTGTGACCTTCTCATGTGTAAGACTACGTAACTACAAAGAATTGCCAGTAACTTACTAAGCAAGCCAACCATACTTAACCTACATATCTTTACAGGAATACATGTATGACTTGGGATCTGGGTCGATGGTAGAATACTTGCCTAGCATGGTGAGGCCCTAGGTTCCAACCCCAGTGCTGACAAAGAAAGGCAGTGAGGCAAGGTACAGGGTTAGTATTTGATGATAGGTGACTTTAATAGTCACCATCCCTGTTTAAAGATCAAAATCATTATAATCAACTTAGTGACTCTAGATAGCTGCATATACAGAGACATAAAATGTTTCGGGTATTCTGTTATTTAATTATTTTATGCCTAGAATTTATTTAAAATATCACTATTCAATCAGTTTTGAATATGTTATTCTTTTCTCCACCTTACCAGCATAAAACATTTGAATCAGTCAAAGCTTAAAAAACTCTGCCCTAGCTTGGCAAAGACTTGCTTGGTTGATTAGTGTGAATGAGGATATGAAAGATTTAAAACAACTGTCAAAGCATTGAGAGCCAACGTTCCCCTATTGCTGAATAATAAAAACTCATGTCTGAAATGCTTTCAAGTAAAGCTTGTAGAAAGTCCCACTTAAGCAAAGTGAAATGATAGTGAATAAAAGAAAAGACAGCAGAGGTCAACTTCTCAAGTAGCATCTCATAAGTCCTCACTATGTTATATATTTATTAAAGAAGAACATCATATAATATTGCTTCAAACAATCTAATTTATAAACTTCCAATTTAGACAGTTTTTTGTTTGTTTGTTTGTTTTTTCCTGAGACAGGGTTTCTCTGTGTAGTTTTGGTGCTTGTCATGGATCTCACTCTGTAGACCAGGCTGGACTTGAACTCACAGAGATCCACCTGGCTCTGCCTCCAGAGTGCTGGGATTAAAGGCGTGTGCCACCAGCACCCAGCTCAATTTAGACACTTTTTATTTAGCTATGTTCTGTTCATTATCCAGTTGTTTCAGAGGGGTTAACTGAAGTTCTTTTTCTACCAAATCTAATATTTGTGTTGCTTATACTTTCATTTTCAAGTAGAATATAGACAAAAGCTACAAATAGATGAATAGATATTTAGTAATTAATATATATTTTTGCCCCTAAAGCTTTTAAATCTATAAATTTAGAATATAATTATAGAGTCTCAGATTTTATATAACTAAGAATACTTAAGATATTCTTAGAATATTACTAGAAAGTGAATGTAGTGATTGTTTTCCTATTTCATGAAAAATGTGACTGATTCTAGGATGTAATTATATCAGTAAATTTTCACTTATCTCATTCAGTTTTCAGTATTCAACATTTTCTTGTATGATATTTATCATGTGCATTTGTATTTTATCTATTTTGTGCAAAATACTAAGATGTATTGGCTGTAGATCTGATATTAAAAGACTTTTATTTAAGGAAAATAAACCACTCTGATGAATGCACTATACACTCTAATGCACTAAGGAAGCAGAATGTGAATGTCATAAAATGCCTGTGAAGGTCTGTGTGATTATAAAGGAGAGATTATCTTCAGCTGTATTAAGTAGAAGAATCCCCATCAAAGAATTATATTTTTGAATTTGGCTTTACAATATCCTAACGCATATCAGTTTAAATCATTTTTTGAATGACTGCAAATAACCAAGATAAAGTCCTCAACAGCATGGGATTTCTTGGGTCACATGACCACATTTCTCGTGGTGATGCTAGGCAGAGCACTTCACTGCCAGCTGCAGCCTTACTCTCTCTGATGTTACCAGCTCTTCTCTCCTGGCCTTATCTCAGAGAGGCTGCGGATTCTGTGACTCACAGCTGTGTGACAGCATCCACTGGAGAAACGTCTTCTGAGATCACCCTGAATTCAGAGTTCCTAGGTTGGAGGTTGGACCTCAGTATTTGGCTAGGATACAGGAATGCGTACATGGGTACAGCAAACCAATGCTGTTTCCTGGACTTGATTTACCCTGAGCATTGAGGAGTGGTTGGAGATGCTATAGTGGACATGGCTGTACTACTGGTGATGAGGACAGAGTGCACCCCCGCATCCCAAAGAGGCAGCCTATCGTGCCTACCGCAGTGTGACCTGAGCATTTGGTTATCCGGAAAGACACTCAAGCATAGTGGATTACACAGACATTTAAAATGGATGAGCTCTACATGAGCAAACTGGATGTGAAGCTGGGTAATGAAGGGCAAGGGTCAGGGGAAAGAGAGCTTAGGGGAGCGGGAGATCCCAGCTGGATCAAGAACAGAGAGGGAGAACAAGGAAAGAGATACCATGATAAATGAAGACCCCATGGGAATAGGAAGAAGCAAAGTGCTAGAGAGTTACCCAGAAATCCACAAAGAGCCTGGCGGTGGTGGTGCACGCTTTTAATCCCAGCACTCGAGAGGCAGAGGCAGGCAGCTCTTTGTGAGTTTGAGGCCAGCCTGGTCTACAGAGCGAGATCCAGGAAAGGCACAAAGCTACACAGAGAGACCCTGTCTCGAAAAACAAAACAAAAAGAAAAGAAAGAAAGAAAGAAAGAAAGAAAGAAAGAAAGAAAGGAAGACAGAAAGAAAAGAAATCCACAAAGATACCTCCACAATAGACTACTGGCAATGGTCGAGAGAAAGCCCGAACTGACCTACTCTGGTGATCGGATGGCCGAACACCTTAACTGTTGTGCTAGAACTCTCATCCAATGACTGATGGAAGCAGATGCAGAGATCCATGGCCAGGCCCCAGGTGGAGCTCCAGGAGTCCAATCGGCGAGAGAGAGGAGGGATTATATGAGCAAGAGATTTTGAGACCATGATTGGAAAAAGCACAGGGACAAATAGCCAAACTAGTGGAAACACATGAACTATGAACCAATAGCTGAGGAGCCCCCATGGAACTGGATTAGGCCATCTGGATAAGTGAGACAGTTGATTAGCTTGAACTATTTAGGAGGCCCCCAGGCAGTAGGACTGGGACCTGTCCTTAGTGCATGAATTGGCTTTTTGGAACCTAGAGCCTAGGCTGGGACACTTTGCTCAGCCTGGGTGAAGGGAGGAGGGGACTGGACATGCCTTGACTGAGTCTACCAGGCTGACTGAATCCCCAACAGGAGACCTTGCCTTGGAGGAGGTGAGGATTGGGAGCGAAGGCTGGGGGGTGGGAGGAGGGAGGACAGGGGAATCTGTGGCTGATATGTAAAATTAAATTAATTATAAAATTAAAGGAAAAAGAGAGTGGAGCATGCATGGGCAGCAGAAAACAGTGATCACCTGCTGAGTCTGACTTGGGACACATGAACTGTTGGAAATAATATCGAAGGAGTAAACTTGGAACAGGTGGTGGGATATCTTAAGATTAGGTGGTGAAATTTGGGTTTATTTGGAAAATGATGGGAGGTCTTCAGTGCTGGGCAGTGTTTAGAATTCCTAGCAGTGTTTGAATTTGTCAATGACAAGCTTTCAAAGAACAATTTGCAAGTGAATAATTTTTGGCTCCAGAAAGTGGCTGAATGGTGCCAGGTTTAACACGAGGATGATGAAAGGCTGTCTATGAATGTGGAGTAGGGTTTCTAGGAAGATGACTGTTTCTTATCATACAGAAGAATTGGGAAAGGGAGTTAGGGTAGGGGGAGAGAATTGGGAATTCCTATAAAGTCTGTGTGATTTAGTTTTTTATGCATTTTATCATATTGGTGAATAATTCAGTAATCACTAGTGTAATGATTTCATATGGCTTTGCATTTTAGAGCTAGTTTTCACATCCAGTTGCTTTGGCTCTGTGATCTTTTATAATTCTGCACATCTACCTTCATGCATGCATACATACAGATTGTGTTTTACCACAATAACAAATGATGCCTAACATTAGGAAGAACCACTTTATTTTAGGCAGTCAGTCAAGACATTTTTATTCTTATTAATGCCATTTAAAATCATATATGATAATTAAAATCATACTATCTAACATCAGTAGATACTTACAGCATGACTTTTCATTATGTCAAGCAATTTACATTTATTACATACTGTGCTTTTAATGACCACCCTTTGTTAGGTGTTTCATAGACTGGAACATTTATACTTGAAGAGGTTACATTATATGCCTAAGATCATACAGCCTAATGCAGCAGAGCAAAATCTGGTTTATAATAGTTGTACTTAAGCAGCACATATAGTTAGTCACCTTTGAAGGACTAGTGAGTACTAAAAGTGGAGGAGAAGGTAGACTGCAGTCAGCTGCATTTGGACATAGAACTCTGAGATCAACAGTTCTGGGCTGGTGATATGAACATTGTTAGTTCACAAGAGGTTGGGACCTGACATGGGTTTGGGTTGGGTTTATAATGGAGACGTTAGAGAACAGGATGAAAAGAGGCCCAGGGTTAGAGTCAGGATCCAAAGAGTAAGAGTGAACAGCTGAAATGGGGGTATGTGGGGGACAGTTCAGTGAGAAAGACTACAGTAGAGCTGAAGTGTTCGAAAGAAAGAAATGGTCAAATTCTCCAACAGGACGAGAATGTCCCCTGGGGCTCTGTGACTGTGTGGTCATGGAAGCCTCTTTTGAGACCAATTTTTAAAATCAGGTAACGATTACAGAAGGCACTGGAAATAGGGTTAATGAGTGAATGCAGTGGGTATTTATAATTGAAAGGGATCCCAGTTAAGAGAGGTATCTGGAAATCATTGCCAAGGAGATGAAGCAGGCAATGAAGCTGGTATCAGAGGCCATGGGAAGACAATGGATGGTTCTAGTGAGAAAATTAGCTCTCCAAAAACTAGAGAAGAAAGTGAACACTGGTGAAGGTTTTCAAAGTGAAAACTCACCATTAAGAAGTAGTGTGAAGGGGCTGGAGAGATGGCTCAATGGTTAAGAACACTGACTGCTCTTCCAGAGGACCTGGGTTCATTTCCCAGCGCCCACATAGCAGCTCACACCCGTCTGTAACTCCAGTTCCAGAGGACCCAACACCCATGGCAAAACACCAATGCACATAAAATAAAAAAAAAATAAAATTAAAAAAAAAAAGTAGTGTGAAGCCGGGCAGTGGTGGCGCACGCCTTTAATCCCAGCACTCGGGAGGCAGAGCCAGGCGGATCTTTGTGAGTTCGAGGCCAGCCTGGTCTACAGAGCGAGATCCAGGAAAGGCGCAAAGCTACACAGAGAAACCCTGTCTCGGAAAAACAAAACAAAACAAAACAAAAACCAACAACAACAACAACAAAAAAAAAAACCAAAAACCAAAACAAAAAAAAGTAGTATGAAAAGGGAACAAGGTAATGGCAGACATTCAGGCCAGTGAGGGACTAAGCCTGTACGGAGTTATCTGTGCTGTTTGGCCCTGTCTTTAATTGGAAGCTCATTTTAACTATTTTTACTTAGTTATTTATTTACTTCACAGAACTGCCTGCTGACAAACTGTCTTGCCTATTTCTTCTAGCAAAGGCAGAAAGCCTCCTGTGTGTGTGTTCCCAGTGGAAAGACAACTAGTTTATGAGTTCTACTGCTCTGTTCCAGGAAGTGCAAGGTTTTGTCAATTATTTGGCAAAAGTAATAACATATGTAACTTAGCTGCTGAAACCCTAGAAATCAAGACTTATAAGATTCAAATCCAGACACACAAAAGATAACCTACCAGAAGGTAGAAATCCCAAATAACGTAATATAGAAAGCTGCTGATAAACGTAACAACTCATAGCATTCTATTTCATTCTCTATTGCAAAGAGAGAAGGGGACCTTCTTCACATAAATGTCGCCAGCTTGTGTGTCCTGCGTGCCTTGCTGAAGACCTGTGTTTGATTTGTCCCAAGCATCCAGTTTTTGCCTATTCTTGCATGTTACAAAGCCCAGGGACACATTCTGGTGTCTACTAGAGAATTTGGCCACTTCTCTGTTGTGCAACATCTCAACTCCACTGTAGTCTTTCCCCTGAATTCTCCCCACAGATCTCCATTTACACTTGTTGACTCTTATTTTCTGGATCTTGTGAAGATTTTCCAATACCCTGGGCTATTTTCTAATATCTCCACTATAATCACACCCAATCCAGCTCACCCTTCTTCCATGAAAATTAAGAGCAGATTCATCAGTGTCCATTAATCATTGACACTTATTAAGCACTGTGTCCAGGGCTGTTCAGGTAACAAATAAATAACTGATTGTTTATGCCCATCATCACTATGAATCAGATATCATACCCACATTTTGCAAATAGAATCAATGTAAAATTTATATGCTTGTTTATTAACTGTTTTTGTTTTACCATACTTAATTCGAACATCAGTCATGAGCATAGTCACTTTAAGTCCTTTAACTTTGTGAAATTAAAGGGTCACCATTTGCATAGCAGAGCTTCTTGGAATCAATAGAGAAGTGGCGGACTGAAAAGTAAGGCTGGACACATGTAAGTTTACTCCTATGGGTCAAAGGGTGAAAATTTAGCAATAAGATCCCAGGTTCTTGAGAGGTGGAGTGTAGACAGGTTGGTGGCAGGGGCAGCCACAGAAAGCCTCAGCCAGCTTCTTTTAGGTTGGTCCTCCTTTTGATCTTCCCTCTGTCACCCTGAACCTCCTGTTGACAATTTCTCTTTTCCCTTTCCTCCGGAGCACAGAGCAGAAGGCCTTTCCTTGCTTTAAATGCAGTTCCAGATCAAAGACTGGCACTTTATGTGTTTCTGCCCCTTGGTTAATTCATAATTACAATAGCAATGTCTGTGTACATATTTTTTCCTCTAACATTTGTGCATGTGATAATGACATTGACAATTTTGGCAATTCTGTACTTAATTAAAAATCTGTCTTAATGATTGTATTTAGTCCACTGCATATAGAAGCATCATATCAAAAGCCTACAGGAGTAAGAGATTCCAGAAAGTTAAGCCACCAGAGTGCTAACATTGGTAGGGGATGACTGGGACAAGACAAGCGGAGTGCAGTGGGTTATAGGTTATGTGTTAGCTCAGGAGCCATGGGCACTGTAGAGATGTGCTGCTCCTGCTTGACCTGGGACAAATTCAACTTCTTCAGTTCTTGCCTGTCCTACAGAGATAGCCTCTTGAAATCTTTATTAACTGAATTTACAATATTTAGTATTTCAATGCAAAAACAAGAAGAACCATCACATTCTTAAACAGTGATCGATTAGAATATGTGAGAACAATGCTTTAAATTAGTGTGCTACTGTTTTAGGTCACTAGAGATCCACTTAATTGAGTAGTCTAAAATAATTTGTGTTTCAGTTCAGTCATGAAATTTATTCTGATGTGTCACAGTTCTGGCATCACTTTTTTGATAATGATTATTTATTTATATTAACATGAAATTACCTTCATATTTCCTTGTTTTCACATATATCAACATCCTTATTTTCCTTATTTTTTTTAACTTGTAATACAACATCTAATGATTTTATTATTGTAGGCAGATGTCTAAGTTTAATTGGTGTTGTTATAATATGTACGACTTGGAACTTCATAAACAATGGAAGATGTGGTTCATAGCATTAAGTGGTGAGAAGTGCAAGAATATGGCTTCCAGCCGCTGCTGAGAGCTTGTGTGCTGTGTCCTTCTAGGGTTGAGTCCTGGAAGGGCCAGGAGAGAAGGAGTAAGGAGCACAAGGGGCTAGATTTGCTTTTATCACAGGAGAACTCTCTCTTAATAACTAACTCATTCCTGCGAGAACAGCGTTCATTTACTAGGTCGCATCTCCTGACACTGCTGCAGAGAGGAATGAAGTCCCCCCATGGGTTTGGGAGGACACATTCAAATCTTAGCAGCACATAAGTGTGATACAATATTTTAAATGTGGCAGATAGGGATAATACTAAAACATCGCTCTATAATGATGCTTGGCAGTCCATGAGGAAAAAGAAAGTCATTATTATTTTTTTAAGACAGGGTTTTGGTCTGTAACCAGGTCAGTCTTTGTCACTGTAGAGTAGGCTAGCCCTGAACTCATTATATTTGCCTTTTTAAAGTAAACACACAAAAATACATTTTTGCTTTTTATCAACAAGTGTGCTGTTTCATCCATTCTACTTTCATATGGCAAAATACATAGATATTTGACATCAGGTTGTCAATCATCACAGCCACTGCCATTCTTAATTGATGTTGGTTCCATATTTGCTTTATGCCTAAAATTTTCTAAGCATTTTGCGTTTACTCTGTGGTGTAATTCACAATACCCACAAGAGGTATTTTCTGTTCTGACTCTCATTTTAAAATGAGAGACATGAAGATGACTTAAATTTAAACTATTATAGAATGGAAATCCCATTATAGAAAATCACAACTGTTGTAATGCAGACATTTCCCAAGCTGAATGGATACATTTACAACACAAGTCCTGACCAAAGGCTCGGGGAAGATTGTAGAAGAGACAGAATATAACAGACAGAGGACCAGGCAATCTGTGAGATCGTGTCTCCTAGGAATGACAAGGAAGCAACACCCACAATATCTAGATACGATATTGTGGCTGTCTAAACAAGCTCCTGACAATGGAAACAACAATAGACACGATTAACATCAAAGGGGAACTCTCGTAGGACCCCATTCCTAGACAAAGAACTGCAGTCAACTAACTACTGCTGCCAGAGGGAGAATTGGTCTTTCCCAGGGATAAGGCCCCTAATTGCTTATCCAATATGAAGTGGTCAGCCCTGAAATCTACACACAAGCTATACTAAATAGATTCAGTAGGTTGTGTTTATATTAATATGGATTTATGTATGTGTAAGAGTAATAATAAAAAAGAAGCAGTCAGTTTGAGAGTGAAGGGGGCAGGAAAGAAGTTGGAGGGAGGAGTTAGAGGGAGGAAGGGAAAGGGGAAGTGGTGCATTATATTTTGATTATAGTTTAAAAGTATATTCTCTGTTATTTATTAATTCAAGAAAAATACAGTGGATTCTGACCCATCCCAGGCACTCTGGTGTGTAGAGAGGCACAGCAACAAGAAGAACACACTTTGATTTCATAGGTTAAATTGTCTGTCAGAAAGATAGATGTGTATGCTGAATATAAATGGCTGTTTCTATTATACAGAAATGATGGCTGCTAAAAACAAATGGGAGGGGTGATATGGCAATAATCTGAGGGTCATCTTACACTTAAAGGTTTGTTGACAGGAGGACAAACTGAATGGTTAGTGGCACCTGGGATATTTTGTAGTGAATGACAAATATGTGAGTGAGGCTTATTTCAGTAATAACAATGTTGCTTCAGAGGTAAGACAATAAACTGAAGGAGTGATACTGATATTGAACTTGAGAGGGGTCTCAACCTGTGCCCCAAGTCAGATCCGGCCACCCATCCTCAATAAGGCAAAGAAAAGAGCCAAATTAAAAATAGAAAGCAGAAAAATGAAGACTTACTCAATGTGGCCACATTGGGAAGAGGAACAAAGAGATCCAGCAAACCCCTAAAGTCCATATTTAGGGTCCTGAAGCAAGAATGAAGTTTAAAGAGAGGACCAAGGACTTCCACAACTGAGCAGTCCCAGTCAAGGTTGGTCAAGCCACGGCTGTCTGGGCTTCAGAATCATCCTGTAAAGTGTTCTGACAAGTAGTGAGAATGGTGTGAATTCTCTTTCTGGCAGATAAGTTTTCCCCACCTGGCTGGTGCCTTTTCCTGACCTACCTTGAGATTCCTGGGGCAATTCACATTTGTTTGGGCTCATTATTTCGACAGTCTGATGGTTGTATGAGAGGCACAAGTATCTCTTTAGGACATCTTCATTCCTGCCAGACCATTACAGTATCCAAGGGCTACTAGTTCTGTGTTAAAACCAAAGGGAACCCTACGTAAATCTGGGGATGTTGACTTCTCAATTGAAAAGCAGAAGTTCATAATGAGTTGGTGAATATGCTTTACATCCACACAGTAGAGGAATTATACCAGCCACACATGTGGAAAACCACAGATGCTAAAACAGTATGTCATATTCTGCACACAGCACTTTTAAAAATATTACCCTTAATAGAGTGGTTTGTTTAAGTTGCAAGTCCAGAGCCAGCTACAGTGGCACATGTCTAGTAAGGCTAGCACTCAAGAGGGTGAGGCAGGAGGATGGTGAATCTGAGACTGTACAGTGAGACTGTCACAAGCAGCCCTCCCCTCAAAACCCATGCACAAAGAGGATAATATTGTTTCATTAAGGAGAAAATTGTTCTCAAGTTTTGACTCTTTACTAGAAACTAAATGTGTATATTAATTTATAGAATAAAATTCAATTATGCCTTCCTCTGTGATTTATAAAATAACTTTCACAGCAATAATTGGTTGTAGTAAAAATCAGGTCTAGGCCCAAATTACTTAACTGTATTAATGTAAATTTTTTTTCAAGTGTTAACAGAATCCTAAGAATCAGATTTTTAAAAATTGTATAAAAGCATGTCATATTTAGTCAGTATCTAATTAACATACATATATGCTACAATTACCAGTGCTTAAGAAATTTAGTATGGTGATATTCTTGGACTTAGACCATATTAAGTTTTTAGGCAGTATTTTTTTTCTTTTATTCACAGTTTTAATGCCTTAGGTAACTGCTGCTGGAAACACCAATTTAGTGAAGTTCTTAGATTTAATCAAATATAACTTTATCTTATACTATCAGGTTATGGATATTCTCATTATAATTGAAGTCTAACAAATGAATTCTCCTGGAACTATGAAACCAATAAAATAAAATTCAACAATATAATTATTAAATATTAAATATTAAAGTATGACCTTTGAAGGTGTCTGGCTCATTTTAGGTATATAGCTCCTTGCTTTTATAAGTCTAATGATAAACAATTAATTTAAGAATATAGTCAATCACTAAAAAAGATTATTGATACAATAATGAGTAGTCATTAATTGAAAAAAAGACCATGCAAGTGATGATTTTGTATAATTTTAATTGAAATGTATAAAAGAAAAACCAAGTTACTGTCAAGAAGTGAGATAGTATCACTCGGACATCTGTGAAGTCACTGGGAACCAGCATGCTGCTGAAGCACAGAGCTGTATGGTCCCTTTAATTCCATGGCAGTTCTGATGGAGCCTGAGAACAGAGTCCCTCATTCTTGCTGCAGGCTTCCCAAGTCTCCTTCCTCAGGTCTTTCGCCTTTGTCTTGGGTCTGTGGTTGTTAGGCTGTGTGGGTGTGAACCAGTTGGTTATTCCACAAACTTGCAGAATGATTCTCTCTTGTCTTCCGGTTTCTGAGCATAAATCCTTGTATAGGATTTCCCATACGGAAGCTGCTATGATAGGCTGGCTTTCCTGGACTCTTTTCATCTCCTCCCACCTCCTCTCTGTGCCCTAATGATGTTTTCAGAGCACCCTTTCTAAGTTAGATGACCTAGGGTTTCCCGGGGCTTTTATTTCCTGGCTCCTCAGAGTTTCTAGGCTTCTTTATAATGCCAACCATTTGGCTCATGTGTCCACTTTACTCTGTGAAATGTGTCTATTTCTAGTCATATGGCCATACCTTCTCAACAATGTGCCTTATGATATTGTTTCTGTGTTAGAAATTACAATCTGTGGAAATATACCTTCCACTTCGTTACATATATGACATATTTTTATTGTTTCATTTTCCCCTTATAAACTAATTTATTGGTATGTATCAGGGCTACATGAAAAAAGTGTTGAAGTATCTCTCCATCCTCTAACATTAGTTGCTCCAGACAAGAGCTCATAGATTTATTCTTTACTGATGTTTTTCTTCTATCTAGCACTAAACTTAACAATGCAAAAATATTGTGAAAAAATTTAGAGGAAGGAATTCCTCAATTACCTTTGAGTGTTTATCAAGCCAAAATTTCAAAACTGTCATTATAAACACATTTCTACTAAAAATTCAAGTTAAATGTGTTAATTAGCCTGAATAAACATGGGATAATTATTCATAATATAATCTGTTGCTCCTACTACCTCTCGGCTTTCTCCTGAATGCTGTATTTTGTTTTCTTTAAAGTCTTTTCAGCCATTCTCCTATTAGTTAAGAGTACTTTTTTGAAATTTCTCATTGTAATTTTGAAAAAAAAAAAGAGTTTTAAGTTGAGACACTTAAGCAGTGTTTTCATTTAGAATGAGATTCCACTGTATAAGTCCCTTGAATTAGGTTGTAATTAGGACGATCTGTGGGGATTAGTGTCATGGAAGGAGATTATTGGGCTTCTTTTGCCTCACGAGAGTACAGAGACATGTAGGCTGGAATCCCACAGTAAGAAGGGCTCCGCTTTACATTCTCCACCCTTTCAGCAAAGCAGCTTCAAACCAAAAACTGTATGTTGAGTATGACATTACTGTTTTCTAGACGATATGATTTCCACCTGAAATGTCCCAGAGTATGAAGGAGGACCACATTTCTCTCATGAGCATTTTATAGAATTATATTCGAATTTACATTTCATAGATTATTTTTATGTTATTTTAATGATTGTCTTAGCTACTTTTTTATTGTTGTGACAAAACGCCATCACCCAGGCTACGTATAAGAGAAAGCATTTAACTGGGCTAATGGTTTCAGAGAGCTGAGCCCGTCATGGTGGGCAGAGTGAAATCCAAGAAAAATTAGAAAAGTACAAAATCAAAGAAGGCAGGGCTAGAGTCAAAGGGGGAATGTTAAGAGATGTATGGAGGATCTCCCTTAGGTATTTAACTAAGTGCTAAGTAGAACATATGGGTAAGGACTAGAAAATATACTCCATACCACTAAGGTAACTGCAACGATATACAGAGCTAAGCGTGGTTTCTGGTTCTGAGCATGGTACCTATTGGAAAGGTGGGCCATATCCAGTGCTGGGAGTGTGAGGCTACTGCTTCTGTCATGCATGGTTCCTGGGAACACAATTTGTCAGATTCCTTAGGACATCAAACATGTCTCCCTATAACCAAGCTATTCTAATCAGATGTATTTATTAAAGAGAAATAGAAATTTGTAGAAAAATACCTGCAAAGACATATGTGTATATTCATAGCTGTTTTCTTTATAAGAGCCAGAACTGGGGAAAGATAACTAAATGGTATCAGTAAGTGATGGATAAGCATCTTGTGGCATATCAACAAAGAAAGGGTACTGAAAATATAAGAAGTGAGCAATGGATACAAATGGGTGATATTAAGATAGTTACATTTAGTAAAGGGTACTAGGGGAAAGTGAATTTACAGTTTATAATTATACATTTATAGAGAATTAACTAATGTATATGAATAAAACTTCCATGCTGGGTGGTAGTGGCATACACCTTTAATCCCAGTACTTGGGAGGCAGTCAGGCAGAATTCTGTGAGTTCCAGGCCAGCCTTGTCTACAGACCAAGTTCCAGAACAGCTAGGACTTTTCAGAGAAACCCTGCCTTGAAAAACCCAAACTCAAACCCAAAGCAAACAAACAAAACATTCCTGGAGAGAAGCCATGTCTGAAAAGATTTATTGATTGATTAGAACTGCAGTACTGTGGAGAGATTGGAATGTTCCAGGTCCAGAAGGTAATCACCTTATCTTCAGTTACTTTATCCAGAACAGCCACACTTAGACCACCTCTGTGTCAGAACTAAAATCCCATGAATAATAAATAAAACCTTTTGAAATCTATTAACTTATCAGACCACTAGCTTCTACCAACCCCAAATTAAAACATTAGCAGGTAACATTTTGTGTCTATGGCGAAGCTTCCCCCATCTCACTATAACTGACTGTCTGATGTACCCACCGGTGTATTTTAAACTTGCCTTTGTTTATGACTTTCTTTGTTCTGTGAAACTATGCTACTTCATGAAACTACTTCCATGTTGGAACATGAAATTTGGGAAAATCTAAATCTGTGTTTCTGGGCCATGTTCACTCAAAATGGCTCCAGAATAAACTTTCCAGTATTCCCTTTAAGCTGAGAGTTGTGGTTTTTGCATTAATAATATAATGATATAAACAGGCATGGCTCCCTGGGAACCAGGGGAGTTATGCTGAAAAGAAGTGATGGGAAGGAGAATATAAAGAATTAAGAACTGTAGGGGGTTATTAGAGCTGTTTATCATGGCGATGCCTTCACAGGTACGTACTTACATAAATATCTATCAAGCACTCTTCATAGTTTAGAAATGTATAGTTTATCTGTATCAAATATCTGAAAAAAATCTATAAAAATAGCATTTATTTTTGCCAAAAAAAGGGTGGGCACAACTGCAGGAGAAAGAGTGAAACAGAAAAATAAAGACTAGGGACATCCCAACTAATGAAAGCCATAAAAACAAGCTTTTAAATTTTCAGGTGAAAGATGAATGTGGTTGGTACAATATAAATGGTTATTGAAGTAGAAAAAATGATTGAATTTTCATGAGGTAAAGATGGTATGTTCTCAACTGTACCATATTCCCAACTAGTACTCGAAAGGAGTGGGGCAGAGTGCTCAGTTGGATGCCGGGGCTCTTGGGTTACAGGCTAAAGGGTTTTGATGGCATTCAGGGTGGGCAGCTTGATGCCTGAAGTGATCAGAATGGATGAATCCCCCATGGAAAGCAGCTTATTGCTGGGGCAAATGAAAATAACAAGCTGAGGCTTTGGAAGTTCCTAGAACAAGTGAATCCTGAAAAAAGAGTGAATGAAATAGAAAAGGGGGTGCATGCAGAAGAGCAAGCTGTCAACACAGGCCAGTTGGTAGAAGGGCTTCAGAAACAAGGCTGGGTCTGGAAAGTTTATTAGTAAAGTCTTGAGAAGGTGCTGGCCTCATAAAAACAATGATGGGTGCTGTGAGGAGCTGTGTTCAATGTACTCACCTGCCAAGTAGGCTTTAAGAAAGTACAGGAGGTACAAAGAGAAGGAAGAGCCCACTGAGGCTGGTGATTTTCTATTTCTGGAGGGGAAATTGGCCCTGTTACTCTTCCCTTAAACATTTGGCTTAATTTTAAACGAACTGTGAGATTTTTAGATGCCCCAAGGACTCCCATGACCATCCCAGTTCCTACCAAGGCTGTAATAAACAATGTAATTTTACGTCCTTGAGTGTTAGCATGTGGAATTTCTTAAGGACTATGGTGGTTTGAAAGAAAATGCTCCCCAAAAGGAGTATCACTATTAGGAGGTGTGGCCTTGTTGGAGGAAGTGTGTCAGTGTGGGGGCAGGCTTTGAGGTCTCTTTTGTTCAAGCTCTGCTCAATGTGACACTCAGTCTACTTCCTTAGCATTAGGAGGGACAGGGAACTTAACATCAGGAAGGTCTGTTAGCTGGATATATCTCTCTCTCCATTTGTTTCAGTGGGAAAGGGGCAATTCTAAAGAGGTAATACTTGAGGGGTAATTTTCAGCACTTTGTTATTCCTTGAGTACAGGTTACTTAATGCTTGTCTAAGGCACATGCTGCTGATCCCTGAGCTTATGTGCTCTCATGAGTGGAACAGGAGAAAGCATCATTAAAGCTGCACTGCTTGATGAAGTGCAGGTGCAGAACCAAAATGACAGCCCTCACCAGCAGCATATAAAAAGTGCCCTCTAGTAAAATTTACCATGCCATTTTCAGATAAACTGTGCATCCAGGACACATGATGGTGACAAGGTTGTCAACATCATCCCTGAATGTGAGAGGCATGGTGTAGGCATGGCTGCCACCGAGCAGCTTCTTTTAAAATCAGCCATATTTTTCTGAGTTGCAGGGCAAAAGGGGAGAAAATAGTTTATGAAGGGAATGAACATTCTGATCTTTCTGACAGCCCACCTTCTCAATTGGTG
>CABHPQ010171468.1:5658-41991 GCA_902168405.1 Peromyscus aztecus | reverse complement strand
CGCTGGACTGTACTACACCTTTCCCGGACCCTGTAACCTATCCCTTCACTTGTAAGTTACCCCACAAAATAAACCTCCCTTTTAACTATGTAAAGTTGCCTTAATACTTCCACCAATACGGATGACTTTAGTTTGAGTCAAGTTGACATAAAACTATCCAACACACTCTGGGAGGGAGAGAATTGGTCAGGGTAACCAGTTCCCCATCTGCTCTGGGGCTGCCCAAATAACCAGCATCTGTTTTTGAGTCCTGAAATTCTGAGAGGTCTGCTTCAGTCTTGGTTTGCTGGGGAAGTAGAGGTGGGGCTTGTGCTGGAGGATACCACAACTCTCACACATGTGTCCCCTGCTCAGGACAGCGTGAACTGATAGAACCCAGAGCTGCCTACCAGAGACAGAAAGAGTTGATAAAGGGCCTGAATAAGGGATGGAATAAGTGATGTGGTTGCTTTCTTATGAGGGCCTGGTCTCTAAAGGTTGTGAATGAAGAGCCAGGCAAAGAAGCCCCAGACAAAGGAGGAAGGTAGACCTGTAGATACAGATCTGAGAAAATGCACTTACATGGATTACTTCATAAGAGAATAAAAATAATTCTCATGAAGATAGAAAAGAATTATGCACAAGGAAAATGAGAATAGTGATAAAGTTCTGTAAAGTTAGAAACAACATGAGAATTTTGAAAGCAGCAGCAGAAAGTGCTTTCCTGTAAATAACAGAATCCCCATTAGGTTTTCAGTGGATTTCTAGGCAGAAACCAGGCAGGGCAGAGAGCATAAGTGACATATTCCAGATGTTTAAAGCAAACAAACAAACAAAAAACTCCATAGACCAAAGGTGCTGTGCCTGGCACAATTCTCCTCAGAAATAAAGGCAGAACAGAGACACTGTCAGATAGTTGAAAGTTGTAGGAGTTTGTGGCCACCTGACCTGCATTATAAAGAAATGCTAAAAGGAATCCTTGGGGAGAAATGAAAGACTCCTATACAGCAACACGGTGGCATAAGAAACTGAAACTCACTGATAAAGATGAACATATATGAATATAGACATGTTGTATGTGTGTATATAAAGGCAAATAGTTTTCTAGTTGTGGTTGCACAAAAAGTATGAAAAACCTGTCTGGAGAGATGCTCAGCATGGGGCGGGCAGAGGGGGTAGGGGAGGTGCTTGCTGCCAAGCTTGAAGGCCTGAGTTTCATCCCCAGAACCCACATGGTGGAAGGAGAGAACCAACTCTTGCATGCTGTCCTCTGACCATGCTTTGTAGCATAAATGTGCACCAGTACACACACATACATGTGCACACACACACACACACACACACACACACACACGAACAACACATAAACAAATGTAAAAAAGTTAAGAGTCAAAGATTTTTAAATAACTGTAATGGGAAAATAATTTAATATACGATACGAGCACATGTAAATTGTGGTGAGTAAATTATGGAAGAGGTGTTAAAATGTACATTTTTTCTATGTGACAGAACAGCGATATGATAACTAATTCAAGAAGTTAACCAGAGAGAGAGAGAGAGAGAGAGAGAGAGAGAGAGAGAGAGAGAGAAAGAGAGAAAATAATCACAGCATTTCAATCCATAAAACCAACAAATGGCAGCAGAACACAGATGCTAATACAAACGAAAGATCCACGGACCTAAGAGGAAAGACATAACACAAAGGTAGTGTGAGCCCTTCACCATCAATACTTTACATGTAAATGGAGTAAAATTCCCCATCAATCAAAAGACAGAATGGCTGAGTGGGAACCTTGGTCAAACAGGCACAAGTCAAACCACAGTAACCAAGCAGCCTAACTACACCTTGTGTACAGGAAGCTTGCTTTAGATTGGAGGATGCACCTCCAGCTGGAGGGGTAGAGATGGAAAAGAGCATCCGTGTGAATGAGAGCCAGGGGAGAGCAAGGGTGGCCTTGCCCTCATCAGCCCCAGTACACTCATGTCAAAATGGTCAGAAGAGATGGTATTTCATCATGGTTGAAGAGCCAGATTACAATAACAGTCATAACAACACACACCCAGCACAAAAACACTGACATATGCAAAGTGAGTTTCCATAGACCTGAAAGGGAAAATGTCCATCAAAGCAATAGTAATCCACACTCTGTGATGGTGAGCGGAACATCCAGACAGAAGAACAAAGAGAGAAGACTATGATAACACTGTAGATGTGGGCTAGTAGACGAAACAGACTGTATCATCCCACTCAACATTCTTCTCAAGTGCCGGTGGCTCTTTCTTTAGCACAGATTACATAAGGTCATGGAAAAGTCTTAATGAATTTGAGAGAAGTAAATCATACTTTATTTTCTAATCTAATGGCACTGTACTTCTTGACTACAAATTATATTGCAAAGCTGTCATGATTGAAACAGTATGGCACGAAAACAGAAACTTAGGATGGAATAGACTAAGGAGCCCAGAATTGAACCTGCATACATGTACCCAACCTGTCCTCAAGAGTGATAAAAGTGGAATAAGGGAAGGGTTATCTTCAACAGATAGTGCTAGAAAAACTGAACATCTGTACGTGGGACAATGAAATTGGACCCTCATCTGATACCATATACAAAATCAATTAAAGTTGATTATAACCTGAAATGTACAAAATCCTAGAAAGAAAAATGGGCTAAGTTCTGTGACATTGTTTTTGGCAATGATTTCATAGCGGCAAGAGCAGGAATAACTGGAATTAGATCCAGCTTGGTGATTCACGAAACTCCTGCAATCACCCAGTGTGTCCTCAAGAGAGACTGTGAGGTATCAAAACTGGGGCTCTGTGGCTTCCACACCTGCCCCCTGCTCTTCCTCCTCAGCTCCACAGCCCCTGGAGGCTGAGAATGTGCCCCTTCAAAGCTCTGCTGTCGGAATCGTCAGGGTTTGACAGCCTGGGGATTCCCTGGGAAGCCCTCTCTTAGCCTTCTCTAGCAGCCCTGACTCAGCCCCGTGTGAGCCTCAACCACAGCCGCAGCCGCTCAACACCTTTGTTGAGACTGGTCCAGGGTGATCCTTCAGCATTGCAGCTGCTTCCGGCAGCGGTGACACCTGAGACAGACAGCAAGGTGACTGGAAAGAGTGAAAGGGAAAACTGCACACTGAGTGAACGCGGGCGCTTTGCAAAGGTCTCGGCACAGTCGTGGGGATGTCAGAAGACGAAGCCTATGCAGAATTAGTTCACACAGATAGTGTCAAAACCAGACAGTCGTAACCAGGGCCCTCAGATGGGGGTGGGGGAGACTCTGATTTCTAGAGTTGCTGTCTTGTGCTCTCAACAGAAATATACTGGGTATGCTGCAAAAAGTTTGTATGGCTCATACATGGGCAAAGCAAGCAGTCAGCAGAAACTGTCCCCAAGGAAGCCTAGACATTGGGATTCTTAGACAAACATTTTAAGTCAGCGATTTTAAATGTGTTCAAAGAACAAACTGTGTCTGTGTAATTAAAGGAAACCATGGCGATGTTTTCTCACCAAACAGAGAATACCAACAGAGTAGACTTTTTAAAAATAACCAAATCAAATAGGAGTTCTATATTTAAGATCTACAAGTGAAGTGAAACGTTTTCTGGAGGGGTTCAGTGGCTGACTCGAGCAGGCAGCATAAGAAAAAGTGAGCTTAATGACGGAGCCATGAGCATCTCCAGGCTGCAGGAGAGTGGGGAAAATGGAGAAATAGGAAGAATTTCAGAACTCTGTGAGGTACTACCAAGTTTATGAACATGCACATGATGAGATTCCCTAGACAAGGGAAGAAGAAGACAGGATACTTGAAGAAACAATGACCAAAAATATTCCTTAAAACAACAACCTAAACCCACCATATTAACCTGTATATCCCAGAAGCTCCATATGTTTCAAAGTGGATAAACTCAGAGACCCACACCAAGGCATATCCTGGTCAAATGACGACAGCCAGAGATGTGGGCAGAATTGGAAAGCAACAGGAGAGAAAGGACTGTCTAGGAGTGATCTTGAACGAGACAATGCCTAATATATGGGGAGGAGAGCCCGAAGTCACAGGAAGGCACATTCAAAGGCTGAAGTAAAAAGAGTTCTGTGTCCTGCAGGACACGCAGCGGCAGCACCGGCCCTGCCCCTGGAACCCCGTTTCCTCAATGTCTCCTTCCCACCCTGCCCTCTTCTTGTCAGGTAAAGCTATTCTGATCGTAGCTGGCAGTCGGGGCTCCTCACTCATCTCCTTGTCTGTTTTCACCACAGTTAAATGAAAAGCCTTGGCATACTTCAAATGTCCCCTTCCCCTGGCCAGAAAGAATCCCACGGGCAGAGATGTGTATTGGAATCTCCTGTTTCTGGTCCATCCCAAGCACCTGCCCAGCATAGCTAGTCCTCAGTGAGCAACCTGCAAGTACATAAATAACACTTCAAATGATTGTGAATGGAGACCACTAGGAAATGACAGTTCCCCAGGCGCAACAGGACGGATACACGTTTGAGCTCAGAGAGACTGTGACACCATAGCAAGACCTGCACAGGTTCAAGCCACACACAATCCCAGCAGGGGGAGAGGAAGTGGACACAAAGTCCGAAAGATGCTGGGAGAGGGAAAAGCAGTGCTCTTCAGTGGAGTGTCCAGCCTCGTGCTCGGAAGTAGTTGGCCAACACAAAATGGACTCCATGGTTTTTTTTTTTTTTTTTGTGTGTGTGTGTGTGTGTGTGTGTGTGTGTGTGTGTGTGTGTGTATGCGTGCTTGCACTTTTAAAAAAATTTTGGTTTGGTTTAAGTTTTGGGTTTTTGTTTGCTTTTTGAAGCGAGAGAAGGAACATGAAGTTAGGTGGATGGGTGGGGGGAGAAGCTTGGAGAGGGGAAAGAATGGGATAAAAATATACTGTGTGAAAAAAAATTAAAAACAAAAGTAATTAAAAGTATTACACATGGTTATAAACATGTGAGCTCTCATTTCCAGATCACAGCTGAGAAATGGGCACAAGGCAGGGCTGACAGCCTCCTCGCTGTGGCTAGTGGGGTAGGACAGTTCTGCCCGAGTCCAGCGCTAACCCCTGCTTCCCTCCGGGGCTGCCTAGCCCGGCTTGGGCTTATGGTTGGTGACACCCACTGTTGTCCCCAAGAACACTCATTTCTTTTTATCTGACATTTGAAGCTCCCACACAGGGGTGCTGGGGGCAGGGCATCTAGCTTCTGGAAGTCCTGAAATGACGGGAAAGCTCTGAATGTTTGAGCAGCATATTTTAAGACAGACTTTAAAGCTAAAAAATGTTGAAAGACAAACACTGTATGATTTTTCACCTCTCAGATATTTGCAGAATCTGTTTTAGTTTTGAAAGAGGAAATAATAGGAAATACCTTCTAGAGTCTCATCTTCTGTAGGAAGTTGGGCAGGCGCCATGTTCTGAAGGCTGACTCCAGTTCTGCAATAGACACCTAGTACTTGGAGGAAGTCATATGGGCCTATGGACTTTCCACACCAGTGGCTCTCAACTTTCCTGATGCTGTGACCCTTTAATACAGTTCCTCATGAGGTGCTCTCCAACCGTAAAATTATTTTTGTTGCTATTTCATAACTGCAATTTTGCTACTGTTATGGTTTGTCATGTAAATATCTGTGTTTTCTGATGGTCTTAGGTGACCCCTGTGAAAGGATCATTCGACCCTACAGGGGTCATGACCCACAGGTTGAGAACCACTGTTCTACACAGTGATGTAGGGTTTGGGCTCTGGCAATCTGATGGGCACATGCATCCAGGTAGCAGAAAGGGAAGAAGATGGTTGGTGGGGAGAGACTGTCCTTTCCTAAAAGCTGGCCACTCTACTTCCTTTCCTGTTCCTGGCCCCCGGGGTAGATGCAGTTATGGGAGCTCCCCATGTGGGGTGAGGGGTCAGCATGGGGGATGGCAAGCTCAAGTGGCCGAGCCTCTAGCTAATCCCTCAGTGACCAAGAGGTGTGCCTGGCAGCTGTTCGAAGCCTAGGTCTTCTTGCCTGTAGGAGAAAGAGGAAATCTCTCAGTTGCTTTGAGGAGTAAGTAAGGGTATAGATGGCGAAGGCTATGTAACTCCTAGGTCACGATTTCCTGAGTGACCAAGAAGAGGTGACCTGGCTCCCCTTCCTCTTGCAGCATCCTGTTTGCAGACATCGTGGGTTTCACAGGTCTGGCGTCCCAGTGCACGGCCCAGGAGCTGGTGAAGCTGCTCAATGAACTCTTCGGCAAGTTCGACGAGCTAGCCACGGTAAGCACAGCGTTCGCGCTGGTTCTGTGAAGCCAGACGGCTTCTGGAGCAGTGCTCTGCCAAGCCGGCCTCTGTGTCTGCAGTGTAGGAACCTCACTGGTCAGTGATTCCCCATTAGGCCTGAGCCGGGCACCTGCACTTCACAAGCTCCACTGGCTTCTTCTTCCAAGAGGCGTCCAGATGGAACCGTGTCCTGCAGGCTGCACTCGGCCCTGGCTGGCCTGGCACTGCACCTAAGACAACCACAGCCCTCTCTCTACCTCAAGGAGCCTTGACTGTGCCTCTTCTGGGGCTGGCCTGGCCTGGGCTTGCCACCCTTCTGAGTGGGAGAATACCTGCTGCCCCTTCCCCCAGCCCCTGCTGAAGCCCTGCTCCTGCAGCAGACTTCCCCTCCCCAGCCCCGTTGATGCTAGGAATGTTGGGGATGAACAGTAGGTCTCCTGCAAGCCTTGCTGAAGGGTGGCGCCCTGTCCTTAGGCTCTCTGTCCCTATGTGAGAACCTGGTTTACGGTCTCAGGAGGCCTTTGCACTTCCGGAACTTTATCATGTAGGCTGAAATGCCAGGGGGCAGGTTTAGTGTTTGACTGCAGGTGGTGGTAACCCCAAGCTTGCTTCAGACAGCTGGGCAGAGAGGAGATTAAGGTAGGATGGGTGGGCAGCAAGGATTTTAGACAATACTCCCTTATCTTAGTTAGGATTACTATTGTTGCAGTAAACACCACGCCCAAGTGCAAGTTGGGGAAGTCCGGGCAGAACTCAAGTGAGATAGGAAACTGGAGGCAGGAGCTGATGCACAGGCCATGGAGGGGCGCTGCTTATTGGCTTGTTCCTCATGACTTGCTCAGCCTGCTTTCTTATAGAACCCAGGACCATCAGCCTAGGGATGGCCCCACCTACAATGAACTGGGCTCTCCCCCATCAATCACTAATTAAGAATGTGCCCCACAGGCTTGCCTGCAGCCCCTCTTATGAGGTGGTTTGTTTTCTCATTTCTCAGATGACGTTAGCTTGTGTCAAGTTGACATAAAAATATCCCCATACTCCTTTTATGAGGTCTCATGGGATGTTGCTGGAGCAAATATCCTGGAATTGAGTGGTGAAGTTGTTGTCTATGTTCCTAAAGATCTTCTGGAAAACCCATCCTGGGGCACCCAAGGATGTCCTAGCCAGGGTGTCATAGGACCCCTGACTAGGAAAGGCTTGGCCTTCTGAGGAGAGGTAGACTGGTTTTGTTGGACGCTGGGGCCACCTGTCTGTGAGGCCTCTGCAGCCTTGTCTTGTTGTCCCTGGGTCTTGTCCCCCGAGTGTGGCTGTGCCTGTCCTCATTTAAGCTGCCCTCACCTCTGAGGTGCATCCCTGGATCTTGTTGTGGCACAAAAGATTTCTGGTCCCACGTGATGGAGGGCTGCTGTTGGATAGGAGAGTGGGGTGGGGTCGGGGGGAGCGTGGCCAGCATGCAGCTCACCTGCAGTGAGGGTGAGTCTGCAGCCCCTCTGTGTCTGGGTCAGAAAGCACATTTTGACAAGGTACAGGGTAGCTTGGAGGAGATCACAGCCTGGAGCTCTCACTGGTGTAGCCAGTGGTATTCCCGAGTCTGCCTCTGACTTTCCCAGGGAGCTCATTCATTGGAGGCTTCTGATCAGAGGGTCAAAGTTGGCCTTTTTTTTTTTCTTTCTTGTGCCCTGAGCTTGTGCCGCCTAAAAGTTGGGGTGGGAGGGGGACTAGGTTCCCCATCCCCAGCATGCAGGTCATCCAGGAATTTCTGAGGCCAGCATCATCCCCCAAAGGAGCCACTTTCAGTCAGCTCCAAATGTCTGCTCCCCCACTTAGGGACTTCCCCAGAACTAGCATAGCTTTCCTGCAAGGCACCCACCTTGTGTTCCCTGCCTTCGATGGTGGCTACGGGAGTTGAGGACAGTAAAGGTGGAACAGTCTTCAGTGGCTGCTGCACGGGCCTAGATGACTTGAAAATGTTTCCTGCCGAGCCTGGGCCAGTGTCCTGCAAAGGGCAGACAGTTCACTCTTCATGAAGTTCTTCAGGATTGTCACAGTGGTGTCCTATCTAGAAAAATCTTTACCTAATCAAGGATTATAGATATCTCCTACCTGTGTTTTCCTCGGGAAATTGTGTACTTTAAGGCTTTCCTGAGGGGCACGGTTTGAGGGTGAACTGTGACACACCCCTGTGTCGTGCCTCTCAGGACGGCGTGAGCCCCGGGGCTCTGTCCTCTCCACCGGCATGCACGGCTGCAGCCCCACTTGCTTTGTGGCCTTGGGCTGCAGTAAAAGGGCTTCAGTGCAGCGCCATGTTGGACTCTTCCCCTGGCCGCCTGGCTGTGGTGCCCCCTGACCATTTACATCAGTGCCACTGTTGGGGTGCCCACAGAACCCCTCGTGTAGAGTACGCCCCCCAGGCTGAGCTGCCACAGCTCTTGTTCCCGAGGACACTGTTTTGAGTAGCCGGACTCACAGTGCTAGGCAGAGACCAGATGTATCATCCTGGATACAGACTGCCTTCAGATGGCCCTGGATTTGGCTAGCGGAGAGAGCTCTAGGTGTCTCTGAGAAACCGGATGTTCAGAACTGTGCAGTCCCCACAGCTGACTTGGCTCCCCAGTGACTTAAGGAGAATCACCTCCCCTAGCACAGACTCTTGTTGTAAAGTGCTAGTTTGTTTCTGGGGGCATGGGATTGAGCTGAAGTGAGTATTTTACAGAAGTCTTCCAGACAAAATGCTTTCGGTGGGGTCTGTTTGGACTTGAAGCACCCCATCACAGGGGTACAGCTAAGAGCCCAGTTGAGATCTCGGAGGCTGGTGGGAAGCAGGACAGGCTGTGTAACAGTGTGATGATACCACCGCAGTGATGGCTGTGGGTGCACATGGGCTCTGTGGTGGGGCACAGTAGCCAGCACCCCACAGCTTGCAGAAGATTGGCCAGTGGGAACAGACATAATCCCCTCCCCTTGGGCCTACCTATCTTGTGTCTTCTGTCCTCAAAGTCAAGGTAGAACTTTAAGAGCATGGACTGAACGTTTTGGATGTGGTGGCACTTGACAACATGAGTAGGAAGTGGTGGCCCAGTTACACCCTGTGACAGGTGGGGCAGGGTACCATGTCATGTTAAGGAGATGCTTACATAATGAAGCCAGTTCCCCAGGGCCTTGTGGTTTCAAAGCCTGTCTGCTGGGAGAGAACTGGTACCTATCATTCAAAGTTCCAAAGGTCATCTCTGTGAGGGCTTGCTTATTTGGCCTTTGGCCTCTGACCTTTTAGCTATCTGTAGAGGAGAGGAGCAGCTGGCCCACCAGTTCATCCTGTTGCCTTGTGTGACAAGCCACACTCACTTCCAAGGCAGCTCTGAGGACCTAGTTATGATGAAGGAGTCTGTCACACAGTAGAGGTGCCATGGATTTACCAAGTGAGCAGTGCCACACTAAGGTGTCTGCTCAGTGGCCTCAGGACTCACCAGCCTGGGATCTGAAATGAGGAGAATCAGAAAAGCCTTGGCCCATCCTCCTCGGCTGCAGCAGCCTTCTCTAGAGACGCTGAGCAAGCTGGGAGCAGACCAGCACTGATGAGACCCAGCATGCTTGCTGCTGGCATTTGCCTTTCCTGAGGGCTCTGTTTCCCAACAGTGACAGCCACTAAGTGCTCGTGTTCACCGCTTCTTTTCCCTGTGACAGTGGGAAGTCTTCAGGGTCTGGCTGGGCGAGTGCCTAGAGAGAAAGTCAGTGGTGATGTGGGTCACAGATGTGTCGGGGAAGAAGCACACCTCTGCCTGGCCTTTGTAGGCGATGTGGGTGTCATGTGGGCGTAGGATGTACTCCCAACCTGGGGTAGCCATTCTGGTATTGCTCAGCCTTGCCAGAGGACGTGGTTGTCCTTGGAGAGCTCATGTCATTCCTGTCAATTCTCCTCCCATGAGGGGTTCTTTGTTGTTACTTTGCTGGAGAGATGAAAGATAGCTTCCAGGGCCTGTTCCAGAACCACTCATCACAGTCCCAAATACCTGGAAATCTTTATTTGACTAACTGGATTTTGTGGCCAGCACTTGAGAGAGCTGCTTGCTAAAGCACATGCTTATGTGCAGAACACTAGGCCTGAGGGGTGGGACCTCTATTTCCCCTACTCTGAAACCCTGAATCTTCCTCCCACCTAGTTGAGACACAGCTTCACTGCCCCAAGACTGGTTTCATGCACCACTCCTGACCACAGTCTCCAGGGACCTTGCATAATTCCTGGCCTTGCTGCCTTTCCTGCATGCTCATGGGGTAGCCCTGCCAAGCCCTACTGCAACAAGAAGATATGAGAGCCTTCTCCATCCCCACCAAGGGAGGCATAGTACCTTGTGAGCTGAGTCTGGGTGTTTGGGGGAAGATATTTGTTGAGAAAAGTCTGTCTTTTGTGAAAGACTTTGTGAACAGAGGAAAGGCTTAAACAGTGATTGTCTTCCTTGGCCTAATGTGCTTCATCCTCTCAACAAACAGGGACTGTAGCTGAAAGTTTTCCTGGTCCCGCCCGGCTCCCACGGCCTCTCGGTCCCTCAGCCGCTCAGGCCCAAATGAATACACAGAGGCTTGTATTAATTACGAACTGTATGGCCTACTGGCTCAGGCTTCTCGCTAGCTAGATCTTACATCTTAAATTAGCCCCTAACTATTAATCTATGAATTATCACATATTCCGTGGCTTTACCTGTATCCCATTACATGTTGCTCCTTTGGCGGCTTGCTGGAGTCTCCTCTGCTCTCTTTTCTTCTCTTCTCTCTCTCCAGTTAGAATGTCCCGCCTAACCTTATTCTGCCTCACCATTGGCCAAACAGCTTTAATTATCAACCAATCAGAGCAACACATATTCACAGCATGCAGAACATCCTCATCTAGGGACCAAACTATGGCTCTGGCTCCTAAGTGCCTGCCTGCCCTTGACTGGTGTCACACTGAGGGATGTCAAGGCTGCGTTGGCTTCTGGGTGCTGCCCGCACTCCACACATTCCTGCAGCAGCTTTCTCTTGGGGCACGCCTTCTTCAGAGCAAGCTTTGCTCTCTATCCTGTTCTCCGCTTCTTGTTCCCTGCTGTTCTGGTGGCATGGAAGGGCCCTTAAGAGAAAGTACTTTTTTTCCCTTTTCATTGCCTGGAAGTGTCGTCCCATTGTCTGGCTGAATCAAAGCTTGTTGTCTCTTCACAGCCCGGTGGGCATCTGGGTTATTTCTGGGCTAGGTTATTCCAAATAAAGCTGCCGAGAGCATTTGTGTATAAAACTTCATGCTGGTGAGTGCTTTCCGTTTTCTTGTGTAAATACGTAGGGGTGGGCTGATGGGAAAATATGCTGAATTTACGTTTAACGTTTTAAGAGATGAATCCAGTACTTTCCAGATTGCCTATTGCCACACACAACAGCGTGTGGGTGCTGGTTCCTCTGCATCTTTGTCTGCTGCTGTGGCTAGACCTTTAAATGGGTGTGTGTCTCGGTCTCCCTAGTAACAAACCATGAGTCTCTTTTAATTGCTTGTTGGCCATCCATGTATCATCTTTGGAGAAGTATCCATTCAGGGTTTTTTTGTTTTGTTTTGTTTTTTTGACCATCCTTCTTTTTAAATTGAGTTGATTGTTTTCTTACTGTGGAGTTTTGAGAATGCATATATTTTTATTTGTAATTGTTTTAGTTAGGGTTGCACTATGTTGTCTGAGCTGGCCTCAGACTCACATCACCCAGTCTTAGCCCCCAAGTGCTTAGATCACAGGTGTGTGTGCCACTGTGCCCCACTTAAGTAAGTCTCCAAGCAAACCCTTCTTCAGACACATGGCTTGCAAGTTTTTTTTTTCCTTGTAAATTTTGTTCCTTCTAATAGTATTGCTTTAAGAGCAGAAAATTTTAAGTTGTCTGTTGGCTTGTTTCTTTTATGGATTGCCATTTTTGTGTTGTGTCTGAACCATCCTTGCCCAGTGTCTGCCTCTGTACTGGTTTCTCAAGGCTGCGGTGGCAAAGTCCTGTGTAGATCTGGAAGCTTGAAACAACAGGAATTTGTTTGCACAGGTTTGGAGCCTGCAAGCTGAATCAGTACTGCCTGGCACAGCTGTACTCCCTCCAGGCGCTCCAGAGAGAATATCTTCTGCCTCCCACACCTTCTGCTGGCTCCTGCCAGGTCACCCCAGTCTCCTTCTGCCTCAAGTGGCCTTCTTTCCTCCTCTCTTCCTCCCCTCCCCCCAGCCCCTTATTCCACCCCCCTCCATCCTGGGGGTTTTTCCTATTTCAGATCTTCAACTAAATCATATCTATAGAGATTCATCTTTTTATTGCCCAGTTAAGGTGATATCATTGATATTTTTGAGCAATATCTGTATTGCTCACTACACACTGAACTCCTCACTCTGAGTTTTGGTCTTTTTGCTGAAAGAAATGAGACTGGCTTTGACCATTGGCTTTGATTTCAAGGGATCAGTGTAGCAAGAAGCTAAATAACAAAAGTCACATAATATAAAGTCTAAAATATCCAGCCTGGTGCCTAGCCCAGGGTTGACATGCAATGGAGATAATAATAATAATTACCACCCCAGCCAGGGAACCGTACACAAATGAGGCCATCTGTTAGAACAGCACAGATATCTGGAAGTTCAGTGTGAAAAAAATTAGGGTATTCTCTCCCAAGATATTAGCTCATTTTTCTTTAATCCCATCAAGTTCTTAATTCATATAACCAGATAAGGTTTGCTGCAGAAAATGTCCATTTGCTAGCTGGGTCTGTTTTAGAGAACTGTCAATTAACTGCCATCTCACTACCACGATGATTAAATCAGGCTCCAGCTCTGCAGAGGTTCACTCACTCTGCTCCTCACCAGCTGTGGTGTCATCCCCGCCCCCCCATACACACACACAGAGGAGCAAGTGTTCCTTAACCGCTTGCTTCGTAAGCTCGGACTGCATCACAGAGAGCAGAGTATGTTCTGTGAGGTCTGTGTCCAAACGGAAAACAGCCACCCTCCGAAAGCCCAAGCAGATTCACCATAAACTACAATGGAGTACTTAGTCATTCTTTGTGTGCATATGTTTTCCCATGACTTTACAAAGACATTGCTCTTAGGGAAACACAGGTGACAGAGAAGGGCCACTAATCTTGATCCCGTGTTTTGTTTACCAGTTGCCTAAGCCAAGCCTGTGCTGTCCAGTAGGGCTACACAAATCTAATAAAACTGTTTGCCTCACCAAGGTCCTCCAGACTCACTGATAGTGTTAACATTTTGAGTTAACTTCGACATATGATGTGAGGTATAGATCAAAGTCATTTATTTTGCTTGTAGGCTTTCAACGGTTTGCTGAGAAGACTAACCTTTCTCCACTAAACTACCTTATCAGATTTTTAGGAAACTCGCTTTTCCATGTATAACTGATGGGAATCTTTCTAGACTTTGTATTCTGTTGTGTTGCTCCGTGTGTCTGCCTTGACACCCAGACTATACCTTCGTCCTATAGCTTCATGGAGTCTGTGATCAGGTATTGTGATCCAGCAAACTGCAGTGTTCTTTTTTCAAGGTGACTTTGGCTACTTTAGGCCCTGTACTTTTTAATATAAATTTTTAGAATTATCTCTCTGGCTTTAGCACAAAAGGCTGCTTGCCAAAACTATACTATGAATCTGGTGAGAACTAGCACCTACAGATGTAGAAACTTCTGAACAGAGTTCATCTCTCCATTGAATTGATACAACTTGTTTAATTTTCCTTCAGAAATGTGTGATTTTTTTCAACATACAGATGTTTCATGTCTTTTTTCTTTTTTGTGTGTGTTTCATATATTTCTTCAGACTTGTCCCTAAGTAGGTCCTACTTTTGATAGCATAATTTATGTTGATTTTAAATATTAACTTATAATTTTTTTTTTACTAACAGCAGAAGACAGAGTCAGTTTTTATATTGATTTATTGTTCTGAAAATGGAATAACTTGGTTTCTGGTGCAGTTTAGAAATGTCCACTGGACTTTCCATATGAATGATCACATTTGTACATGAATGCAGCTTAGTTTGTTTTCCTTTGGGAAGACTTTTATTTTCATTTTCTTGCTTCACTTTACCGGCTAGAGCCTCTGGTATAATGTCAGACAAAAGTGCAAGAGCGGCATTCCTGTCTTGTTCCCTATTTCCGGGGAGGCGTTCTGCATTCTTTCATCATTAAGAATCGTGTTAGCAGTGGGGTTTCTGTGGAGGCTTTTTGTTGAACTGAACAAGTTTCCCTTTATCCCCAGTTTTCTCTGGTTTGTTTTTCTAAATCTGGAATGCCAGTTGTGTTTTGTTGGTGTTTCCCCCTTATGCATCTGTAGGGATAGTCCTGGTTTCCTGGGCTCATCACTACGGGAGGAATTGCATGCTTGATGTTAACATGTGAATACACCAGTGTATTCCTGGGGCCCCTCTGCACCTATTCTCTTCCTTACGTGGTTTTGGCTCTGATTTGCCGACATTCTCTCTAGAACTTTCCCCATCTGTGTTAAGATCTTATCCGTGGCAATTCTTACTCCATCTCTCCGTCTATCACGTATGATCTTACTCTGTGGAGTTTCTTACTCCATCTCTCCGTCTATCACGTATGATCTTACTCTGTGGAGTTTCTTACTCCATCTCTCCATGCTATCATGTGTGATCCTAATCTGTAGAGTTTCTTACTCCATCTCCCCATGCTATCATGTATGATCCTAATCTGTTGAAATTTCTTACTCCATCTCTCCATGCTATCATGTATGATCTCAGAGCTAAGTTGGTACATGCTTCCTCTTGTTCATTTCTCGGGAGGACCATGTAAAATGGGTGCCTTTCCTTTCTGAATATGTGGTAGAATGGGAAATCGATGAATTCAGAAGGGACAATTAGGTTATATTTCTCAGATGACTTTAATGATTTGTATTTCTTTTAAGGAATTTGTCAACTTCCTGCAGGTTTAACAATCACTGAGTAAGGTTTTTGTCATACTTCCACATCCTTCCCCAGTGGCCGCCTTTGCAGCTCCCACCCCTCATATCCCTGATTTTGGTAATTTGTATATCTTTTCTCTGTCTATCTCTCCCTCCCCCTGCCATCCCCTCTCCCTCTCCTGTCCCCTTCCCATCTTTCCCCCAGCCCTCTGACCTCCTAATTTTCTGGTTGATCAGTTTTGTTGATTTTCTTAAAAGATGTGCATTTAATTTTATTGATCTCTTAATTTCATTAATTTTCTTCTAGGCTTAACTATTGTGTTTCTTATTTTGGTTGAATTGACCTTTTTTTGTAGCTTTTTAAGGTTCAATTGAGACCCTTATTTGGGAACTTTGGAGGCTTTAATGTAAGTTTTTCAAGCTATAAATTGCCCCTGAAATGCTATTTTAGCATCATCCCAAATATTCTGGTATTTTGTTTGTTTGCTTGCTTATTTATTTATTGAGACAGGGTCTCTCTATGTAGTCCTAGCCATCCTAGAGCTGGAACTCACAGAGATCCTCCAGCCTCTACCTCCTGAGTGTTGAGATTGAAAGTGTGTGCCACCACGCCTGGCCTGTTGTGTTTCTATTTTTATTCAGTTCGAAATACTTTCAAATTTCCCTTTTCTGTTGAATATTCCTTTACACTGTATAAATATATGTTGCTGTGATTGTTTTAATAAAGAAGCTGACTGGGCAATAGCTGGACAGGATAAATTTAGGCAGGAAAGCCAAACTGAGAATGATGGGAGGAAGAAGGGTGGAGTCAGAGGAGTTGCCAGCAGATGCAGAAGAAGCAGGTTGTGTAAAACATGAGGTAACAAGCCATGAGCCATGTGGCAGAGGGTAGATAAGAAATATGGGTTAATTTAAATGTAAGAGTTAGCTAATAACAAGCCTGAGCTATTGGCCGAGCATTTGTATAAGCCTCAGTGTGTTTATTTGGGAGCTGCTGGTGGGAAAGAAACTTCCGCCTATACCTTTTGACTCTTTTTAGACTATTTTTAATTTTTTTTCTTAGTACCAAGTGGGCATTGAACCCAAGATTGCACATGCTGACTAAACTCCCAGCCCAGTCTTTCTGTTTTTGAGTTCTCCTCAGATACACTTTAGGTCAGAGAACACATGTTTTATAACTTCAATTAAAAAAATATAGGCCCAGAATATGGTTTATTTGTTTCTTTGTGTAGTTTTTGGTGCCTGTCCTGGATCTTGCTCTATAGACCAGGCTGGCCTCGAACTCAAAGAGATCCATCTGGCTCTGCCTCCCGAGCACTGGGATTAAAGGCGTGCACCATCACCGCCCGGCTCACCCCTTCTTAAATGTATGCGATTCCATGTTGAATTCTCAATAGACTTGTTATTCCCTCTTGATGAAGTACCTCCTCTGTTATTAAGAAATGACCCTCTTGATCCCGGAAATAATCCTTGGCTCTCAGCCTCATTCACCTGCTGGCTTTGCCGTTCTGACACTCTTCTGTCAGGAAGACATCTTTCCCTGTACCATAAGTTTTGGTCCACTCTGCCATTTTGTGAAGATTGGTTCCAGTTTGGTTTTACTTCTTTATTTTTTTTAATCTGAGTAGTAGTTCCTACTTTAACTGGGTGTGCAGGCTGCACCCTCGCTGCGTTTGAGCCGTAGGCTGGCCCCTGCTACTTACGTCGGTTTCCCCCTTTTGTGCTTTGCCCCCCACTTCCCCCACCTCCTCACAAGTCTATTGAACGTTTGATGATTCCATTTCACTGTGTTTGTTTTAGCTCCTGTTTTCATCATTACTTTAGGGTTTAATTAGAATTTTTACTTGGGAACAGTCCACCATCATGTGACTTCTCATTTACAGGCTGTGAGGCTGAGGTTGGCACAGTTATGGTGTGCCCCTATTGTCCTCAAGAAATCCTTGAAGTTAAATTCATGGCAACAATTTCATGTATGTGTGTGTACATACATACATACATACATACATACATACATACATAATACTTTATCTTGTTATATAGAATAAACTCCACTTTACATTGTTAATATATTATCTGTGCACTGAATCCTCTTTTAAAGAGATTTAAATAACACCAAGTCTTGCTCTTTATTCCCATAGCTATCATTCCTATGGCTGTGTGCTCATGTGGTCAAGATTCCTGTGTGTTGTTATCTTCCTGCCTACAGGCTCTCCTTTAGCATGTCAGTGTTTGGCTGCCTGGGATGTGTTACCTCAGTTCTTGTGTTTCTGAAAAGCTCTTCATCAGATCAATGTATTTCTCCTAGGTGTAGAATCCTAGACTGTAGTTTGGTTTACCAGGTTCCCTCCACACTCTAAGGGCAATGTGCTGCCTTCTCGTCCATTTCTGATGAGATACTGGTTCTTAGTGTTTTGTTCCTTTGTATGAAGTAGGTCCTCCCCATTTCTAGCTGCTTTCAGGATTTTCTCTTTGTCACCTTTCTAAGAGGTTTGGTTTTGATGTCTCAGGACCAGTTTCCTATACTTGCTGTTTACTGAACCTCTTATACCTGTGGCTTTAACAGTTATATCGAATTTAGAAGCGATGACACAGTCAGGTCACCGATTTCAAATACTCGTCCTCTGTGGCATCAGCGCCACCTGATGAGGTTCTCGGACGGTGACCCTGCAGTCACCAATGGTTTTGCTGAAACAATTGGGATGTCTTTTCTATTGCAACTTCATTTCGAACAGCATTTGCTTTCTTCTGCAGCGTCTGACGTGTCTTTCCCACTCAGTGTCATTTCTCTCTTAGTCTTAGTTTCCAGCTAACAAGTTCAATTTTGATCATTTCCCCCATTGAAGTAGCAGCTAGAAAGCTTGACATGGCCCCCCTGCTGTACAAATTGTTTCTCCCCCTCCGTTCCCTGTGAGTGCTCTGTGATCTTAAGTGGAGGGTTGCTCTGATCTGCGTGAGCCCTTCTGGAGAAGCCTGTGGGCTTCCTCACAGGTGCCTGCCGTGGTTCCGAGTCCCCGACACTGTGATGCAGGGTGCCCTCTGTGAAGTGCAGGCTTGGAAGATGGCCCACACCTGCAGCCCAAGCGCCTTCTCTTTTTGAAGGTCTCTGTTAGAAGTTGAGCAAACACAGGGCATGCTTGCCTTCATTTCAACACTAGCTGATGGTTTATTTGCCTCCTTAGTCACAGCTGATGCTCCCAGAAGAGAGCAGTTGTTTTTTTACCTTTCCCCCAGTTACTGAATACTGTTAGATTTGCACTGGTCCTTTCCGTATTTAAAGACCTGGCCGCATCTCTTTGATATGATGGGAGAACATGTGTCCTGGTGCCCAGTTACCCCATACCCACTGTGGAAAGACTAGGACTCTTCTTTGGATGTTAGTTTTCTTAATGGGAACATGAGCTGGTTGGATATGCACACAGTGCCTTTGACTGGATCCTGGAGGCTAGGGTGGGGCATGGTGAGATCACAGTATACCATCTGCAGAGAGAACCAATCTAAGCATGGCCTCTTACCACCCGGGCCGCCTGCTGCTCATTTTGAGCCCATTGGTACAGTTCAGTTTGAACCGTTCCTGGGGCCCTTTGCCCTCAGGAGGATCCTATCATGGTGTGATAGGTTGTCAGCTGCCTGGCACTGGTTAGAAGATGGAGTTAAGGTTGTGGCTGCATTGGTAGATACCGACTGACTCATGCAACAATTAGCTGCACAGCATAGTGAGGTTATACACCTCACAAAACACTTCCTCCCCCAGGACCCCATCTCCCAGATCTGAGCAGTGCTTGTTGGATGCTGGGTCTGCTGAGGGCTTGTTGTAGTCAAAGTTGTCCCCAAACACCGACGTACTTGGAGACTTTCTAATCTCAGGAATTCCAGAGAAATATTTAGAGAATACTTCAATGACTGCTCTTACAGATCCAATCTGAACTGTTCTAAAGCAGTGGTTCTCAACCTTCCTAATGTGGTAACCCTTTAATACAGTTCCTCATGTTGTGGTGACCCCCAACTATACAATTACTTTTGTTGCTACTTTATAACTGTAATTTTGCTACTGTTATGAATCATAATGTAAATATCTGTGTTTTCTGATGGCCTTAGGTGAACCCTGTGAAAGGATTGTTCCACCCACAAAGGGCTCATGACCCACAGGTTGAGAACCGCTGTTCTAAAGGCTCATGTACTGAAGGCTTGGCTCCCAGATGGCAATGCTGTTTGGGGAGTTTGCTGGAAAGTTATCTGGGAGAAGTAGGTCACTGTGAGCCTGCCCTTAAAGACGGGATCTTGTCTTGGGTCCCTTTCTGTCTCTTTTTCTGCTTCCTGGCATGACAAGTGGCCAAAAGTGTACCTCTTTGCCTTTTCTACCATGATGCTGTGCTTCACTGGTCCACAAACAGCAGAGCTGGTAGACATTGGACTGAGCCCTTTGAGTCTGTGAGTCGAATGAGTATTCCATCCCTTCCAGTCTTTCTTCTGGGAGTTCTGTTGCAGAGGTGAGCATGTTGATTGACACCAGAGTTTGAGTTAGGGTCACTTGCATGAATTTACTTTGCTTTAGGGCAGAATAAGACACTTGTACCAAGTTGAGGAATCTTCTTGCAGGGTGGAGGCAAAGGTTCATGGCTCTAGGATACAATATGGCCACTTTGTTTAACTTTTAGTTGCTATGAGTTGATGTTACTCATGATGGTCTGTGCTATTGAAGTTATTGTTCTCCATTTTTGTGTCAACTCTGGGTATTTCCAGAAGGACTCATGTAGGCTAGACTATCCAGAACTGTCTCTGTTAGGGTCAAGGGGCATCGTGAGTCTGCTCACTGCCATCCATTACCTGTGCCCTTCCTGGCCTTTGACCCCGTGCAAACTTCCAGAGGCTTCAACTCAGAGGCAGGACTCATGTGCGGTCACAGGCATTCGGTCACATCACCTCCACTTGTCATGCCTCACTTTCCCTGCTTATGAAATGTGAAGAGGACACCAGAAGGAGCGTCACATTCCTTCTTGCTCCAACACGCTGGTTCTGTGAGCCATTCAAAGCCCGAGTATATTGTGGAAAGCTGAAATGAAAGAGACGATTCGTTGTATTCACTCTTGTTGTGTTCTTAGAGCAAACTGGCATGGTCCATGTATTGTCAAGCACAGACAGGGCTGGGGTGGAGAGACAATGCGAAGAGGACCAGATCCTGGTCCTTACAGCTTAGGGAGGAAACTCCTGAGTCCTCAATAAGTAATTGTGCAAGGCTGGCAGTTTGTTGGGTAAGGTGGCTGCAGGGTATGATCAGTGTATAGATAAAGTGACACCTGGAAGGAGAGTATGGGTGTTAGACAGGAGAGTGGACATCAGGGAGAATTCAGCTGAATTGTGATTTGAGTTTGGGAGCTGATTGGGCAATGGGTGCCAAGGATAGAGTGAGAAGCAGACGAGTCAAGTGGAAGAGATATGGATTCCATGCATAGGTGGAGAGGTATTCACCCCTCAGTCCATCAGTGGGGAAGTGGGGAGGCAAAGGTTTCTAAGAATGTGTTCATTCAGAAGATGGCTGCCAAATCCCAATTTGTGGACTGCACATTTTTTTCCCTAGATTACAGGATGCCATATGAATGGGTGTGGCATCGACTTTGACCTCAGGATCCTGACATTTGAAACCTTGTGGAAACATTGACATGTGCACCAGACTAGAGGGGACAATATGATGAGTCCCATGCACCCATAATGTAGGCCAACAGTGACTAGTTGTGGCTGTCTTGTTTGCTCTCTAGACATCACCTGACTTCATAGACAGTGCATAGCTTTGCCATCTGAGGCTGCTCAGCCGGTACCAATACCATTCCATTGTCCAACCCAGCCAAACAGGGAATAGCCAGATTATTTCCAACACCTCGTCTGAGTTTGGCTATTTCACAGCTGGTTTGTTCGAATCAGCATGCAAGTGAGATGGATACAGATCTTGATTGCCCCCCTGGAATTTAACGTGTAGGGGGACTGAGTGCAAACACATAGAAGCTAGTGCCATTGAGGGAAGTTTGTTACTCACAGCCCCCAAGATAAGAGAGACAATGTTCTGTTCTCTGCAGTGCCATGTTTTTATCTTTGAAAAAAAAAAAGAAGTTATATTGATATTTCTAATCCGTTTAACCCTCTGCTCTTCATTTATATGTTTGTGTCTTTTCCTTGATGCTGCAGATTCTAATGAAGTGCCTTGATTTGAACATATACCCCAAGGTTCATATGTTGGCGACTTAATGTCTTAGTCAGCAAAGGAGGAAGCTGGGGCCTGTTATGTGATTAGCCCACAAGGGCTTAATGCTGTCTTGGGCTAGTGACTGCAGAAACAGATTGTTGCAATGCAGATTTGGCCACCTCCTGCCCTCTGTGTCTCATGCACTCTCTTGTCCTGCTTTCCACTCGGGGAGCATGAAGACCCTTGAGGAACATGGGTCTCTCAGCCGGTTCGAGAACTGTAAGAAGTACATCTCAGTTCTTTATATATTACCCGGTCTTGAGTGTTCTATTGTAGCAGCATAAACTGAATGAAGAGAAGCAATAATACTATTTGTTTCACTCTTCTCCGGGTAGTAGGTTCAAAACAACCTTGTCAGTTATCAAGAACAAGACTACTGAGTTCACCTTAACGTTTCCTAGTGCTTACTTTTGTTCTTGGCTGAGGTTACCAGCTAGATAGTGAAGTGGTGTTTTCATGTGCTTTGAAATAATTCTCTGGGCGACCTTCTTTCCTGGGTGGTAACAGTTAAGTTATTTCATTTGGTTTGGATTTTTTTTTTTTAGTATATATCCAAAACACTTGCAAAGGCCGGTTCCACAGTGAAAATCCTTCAGATGCATTGCAAGAGGCTACTGCCCCCTTCCTCCTACAGAAGTGGTTAAGCACCTATGCTGTGTTTGGGGTTTGATCTTGCTTCTCCTGTGGGGGCACATGCACTCCCCCCCCACACACACTACAATGCAGACTTGTTCCTCTCTGTCCTTCCTAGCACTAGAGAGATCACCAGGGACTGTATTTGCCTCGTCTGGTCCCTGTCGATGGGCAGATGTGTGCAGAGGTCTTGTTTTTTTTAACTCCTCTGTCTCTGATTTCCCACCTACTTAAATATATCCCCTGGGAGAGTTCCGTGCCTTTCCCTCTAACTGTGGGTGCAGCAGGTGAGGGTTTGCGGTGCCCATCACCTGTACCCTGTCGTATAGAAATGGTGTTCTCAAATGTCCTATTCCAAGCACAGCTTGTCTTACAATCTTTGTAGCACTTGGCCAGTCTGATTTTAGTAATTAAAGTTTTTTAAAAAAACTCATATTTTATTTTACGTGTGTGGGTGTTTTGCCTGCCTGCATGTCTGTGTGCCAGGTGGGTGCCTGTGCCCATGGAGGCCAGAAGAGGGCAACCAACCTCTGGGTGCTGAGAATCAAACTCTGGTCCTCTGGAAGAACAGCCTGTGTGTGCTCTTAACTGCTGAGCCATCTCTCCAGCCCCCACTTTGGACTTTAAATGCAGCAGTTAGGGTAAAAAAAAAAAACTAGATTAATCCAGTCTTGCCTTCCCCGTACTGGGGAGTTGGGGGTGCTGGGCTTGCCCGTCTCTCAGAATTGGGCCACTTGGGTAGGTTGTTTTAAGATTGACTCTAGCGGGGATTGGACCTCTTAGGGTTCTGGACTTAGCAGCAGCATCTGCCTCCCAACTCTTTGCTTCTTCCTAGACCTGCAAATTGGTAGGTCTTAATTTGATAATTTCTGCATGGAATCATAGCTTTACTATGACCTCAAGACTTCCCCCCATGCTTTATTAATTGCTGGGGACTTGCGGGATCAGAGCCAGTGTTAGGGGTATGGAGGACCTGACATCCTAGATTTTGTCCTGTGCTTTCTACCCAGGCAAGGCCATAGTTGGTTAAGAACTGTCTGGAGCCCTCCAGGCCACACTTGGGAAGCTAAGCATGAGGCTTCTTAGTTCTTTGGGCAGGCTTGTGTGTGCCTTCCCAGTTTGGGAAGGAGAAGATAACTCTGATCCCTGGTCCTTGGTCCTAAGAACTGAATGTGTCTTCAAGCCCCTCCCATTCTCCCCTCCCACCTCCTCCTCCTCCTTTCCTGTCTTCTGTCAGAATACAGAGCCACAGAGGCATCATAGATGCCCTGTTCTGCATTTCTTGCAGTGATTCCATACAAGACTTTCTATATTTATAGAGAAGCTTCTAAAGATCTAAATCAGCAAGAACAACTAAAAACATCTTTTTGAGCCATTAAGATTGCTGGCAAAGATTGCTGGACCTTTGATGTTAAAAATAAAGCAGTGTATCCAGTGAGTGTCTATTGTAGGCTGTGTCTGCCAGCATGGTGGGGGCCAGGTGGGAAAGAACAGGGAAGAGCAAGGGCAGTGGGGGTGGGGAGGGGCATGCTCTGGAGTGATACTGGATAAACTGAGATCATACACTGACCTGTGCATATGCTGATCAGGCTCCAGGTAACACCAGCTGTTCTAAAATGACTATTCTGGCCTGTTTCCCCAGAGAACACAAGGCTCTCTTGCACGTGTATATGCGTGCATGTCTGTGGTCCTCAGTACTCAAGGACTTTGACCTCACTGCCTGAGGCAGTCTGACCATACATGTCTTGGTGGCACCATGTGGTAATGGTCACATTCGGCATCCCTGTGATGTCTCTTTGTCCTGCACAATGTGCTATTTTTTGTCTTCTCCATACAACACTTGTATTGGCTGGGGTCAGATTCCAAACTTGCCAGTCCTTCCGAAGATGTTCCATTTCTTTTGAGGCATCATGTGCTGAGGGAGACCCAGGGATGGAAGGAACAGGCATGGGGCCGTTTGCATGGCTAATGGCACTCTCTTCTCAGATTGTCATTGGTGGCTGGAGATACCTCTTGAAGTCTCTGCAGCACAGGGCCTGGGCAGCTTTGGACAGCAGTGAGCAATAGCTATGTTCAGCTCTGGTACCGTCTTTCCATGGAGAGGCCTAGAGACCCCTCACTATCCAGGTGTAATAGTGACCCCTGCTTAGCCTGGCATTTGTTAATTTACAGGATTTGAGAAGGTTACGGGGAACAGTTGGTTGGTAAATTCAAACATAAAATTATACCTGAATGGTGGGTGTGTTTTCAGAGTGGACGCCGTGGAGCTGTGGGATGCAGTGGAAGCGTCTTATGCTTGGTGAAGTCCGTCCTCATCTAAGTGTCCTGCAGGAAGTGAGGCCATTGTCTTCCTGCATGGCTTAGCTTGAAGCAGACATGGGCCAAATCTTCTGGATGTCTGCTCTGAAAATGGGTATCATAGACTCCCAGAAGTGGTCATCTCAGGCAAGATCCTCACTTGAATTTAGTTAACATTGCAGATGGTTTATTTCGCAACTATCACCTTAAAAGAAATTTGTTTAAAGTGTCTCACTGTGGGTGCTTCTGGGCAAATGACAACAGCTGTAACTGACCTGTGCGAAGGTTATTTTGATATGGCTTTGATTATTTCCAGATGTTAAGGGGACCTGAAATGGAGCTGTTTGAGAAGTGTGGCGTTTTTTTAAATTATTTTTTTATTTTTTGAAAGTTTTATTTATACAATGGATATTGATCATATCCATCCACCACTACCTCCCTCCAACTCCCCCTCGGTCCCTAAACCATCTCCATCCCAATTTCATGTCCTCTTTCTCATTGCTGTTAATACCTCCTTATCTAATTATTGCTGCCCATGTGTGCATGGGTGTGAGGCCATCAACTGCAGTATGTGCAACCTGTCAGCAGCCATGTCCCCAAAGGAGAGTGACTCTCCCTCAACACCCGTTAACTGCCTGCATCTCCTCCAATAGGGGTGCATCCTCTGGGGTCCCTGACCCATCATGCTGGGATTTCGACCAGCTTGATCTTACACAGATAACATCACTGCTGTGAGTTGATCTGGATGTGACATGAGTGGTGTACACAAGTTAGCATTTCACAGATTTCCTTCCCATCCTGTGGCTCTTACATTCTTTCTGCCCCCTCTTCTGTGAAGTTCCTGAGCCTTGGATGGTGGAGGTTGATATAGATGACCTCCTCACAGCTGAACACTGAGTGTTATTTGCACTTAGCCCTTTAACCAGTTCTGAGTCTCTGCATTAACCACCACCCACTGTAAAAGGAAACATCTTTGGCCAAAGTCGAGAGAAGCCCAAATCTATGGTCTAAACATAAGTATTTAGACCATAGTATAGTTTATACTATATATGTTAGAGTATAGTATGACCATTTAAGAAAATAGCAAAAGTAAGTTCCCTGCGAGGGCCTACGGTCTCTCCAGCCATGGGCTTTTGACCATGTATAGAGTGCCAGGCATGAATTCCCTCTTGTGCAGGGGTCCTCATATCCAGTCAGAAAGTGGTCAGCAACATGCATCACCATCATGCCACTCTGGCACCAGTGGGCACATCTTGCCAGCAGGGCAGTATTGTAGCATGTGTATCCAGCACTGGGTAAGAGCATCGATGTTGCCTCCCCCAGCAGTCTGCATAACTCCTTCTGGCACTGTGTAAGCTAGCCAGCAGGGAGAGTTTCCTGGGTGAGGTTGACTTCTATGTCCTGCATCCAAAGTGAGTGATGTCTTCAGCAGTAGGGTCTTACCATCAGTTAGTGGGAGCAACCAAGAGCAGTTCTCATGGTGTGTGTTATTATGGATGCATCTGGGGCCTCTGTGACCAATAACTCAGAGAGAGGTATCCAGTGCTTGGCACTGAAAATTTCATTAATAACCCATGTTGTCCACCTATGCAGGATACTTTGTTCAAATCCTTTAAAAATATACAGTATATTTAAAAAAAATTAATTTAGAAACTATTAGATTTCATATAGTTTCTTCACATATCCTTAGTTTTGCTAACCTGCTCACCACCCATCTTTACCTGAATCTCCACATCCCTAAGTAAGCCTTTTCCCCTCTCATGCCTCCTGTGTTCTACTACCCCTCCTGATGGAATTACTTTTTAAATTTTTATTTTGCATGTGTGTGGGAAGGGTGCCATGCCATGATGTGTGTGTGTGTGTGTGTGTGTGTGTGTGTGTGTGTGTGTGTGTGTGTGTTTAGAGGCCAACTGGCGGGATTCAATTCTCTCCTTTCACCCCGTGAGTCCCAGTGTTCACACTCAGGTGGTCAGGGTTGGTGGCAAGGGCCTTTACCTACTGAACCATTTCCCTGGCTCCAGCATTGCATATTCTAATGATTTCCTTGAAATAAAAATGGCAGTCACGGTATGTGGATCTGACAGCATGTGTCAGGTTTCAGAGCAGTGTGTGACTGACTTGATCCTTACTGGAATCCACCCATCCTTCCTGGGGGAGGGGTGTGTGTCCATGCCACCTGCATGGATGTTCCAGGGGACGCTGTGAGTGAGTCCCCTCAGAGGTGCTGCGACAGCGTGAATTATCTTAACCTGAATATCCAAACTGTGAAATTCTTCCAAAGTTAAGACTTTGAGCATCATGTGACACTCAAAAACTTTAGGAATTTGAATCTTTTAGATTGGGTATGCCCGCCAGCAAAGTCTATGCCACTCTTTCTAAATCTGACAATAGAGAAAAAAGATCTGGAAGTGCTTCTGGCTTTTAGAATTTCAGATAGGGGAGACTCAGCATGCATTCTTCATATCTTAATATAAATGGGAAAATGTGCTCCAAGGTGGGAGGTCCAGAGCTGCAGGGACTTCTGTGGGGGTATGGCTTGGACTTCCTTCTAGACTGCATGCTTTCCAGAAGGACTGGACCATGGTTGAGGTGGCGGGGGGCACTATGTAAGTTAAGTGGATGGGGGTACATTCCTAAAAGGTGGCCTTACTCCTGGACCTTGAAGGTCCAGGTGGTGTTGGCTAAATGGAGAAGACAGGAGAGATACAGGATCCCAGTAGAAAGAGGTGAGGGTATTGGGGGCCCTGAGGGGAGCATCCTTACGAGGCTGACCCTGACCACTGAAGTCTATACACAAGCATGCTCACCAGCAGCAACTCTGTCAATGATCTTGTGCTGTGCTTTCCCCAAAGGAAAACCACTGTCGCCGCATCAAGATCCTTGGGGACTGCTACTACTGTGTGTCGGGTCTCACCCAGCCCAAGACCGATCATGCCCATTGCTGCGTGGAGATGGGACTTGACATGATTGATACCATCACGTAAGTATTGTGCCGTCACCACGTCTGTCTCTGGCTGCAGAGGCTGAGGCAGCAGTAGGAGGGGGCGGGGTCAGAGTGGCCCGCCTGCATTGGGAGGTGATGCATTGGTGAGCCTGCCTCTAGGTTTATGATGCACTGCTCTGTCCAGAAATCCTTTGTGTGTCTAGTGTGCCCATAAGGGACCTTTGTAACTGAGCTTGGTGAGACAATGAGGAAGGCTGAGGGCACAAGCCCAATCAAAGCCAGCCAGTGTTCTTCTGGGCAGCCGATTGCCTCTGGTGCTCTGTGGGAAGAGGGGGCTGAAGTCTGGGCATGTGAGTTCCTGTGAAGTGGGTTCTCCTGTGAGACCCAGCCTACCTTTTCTTGGTCAGCCGCGGCTGGCCTTGTCAGAGATGGTGATGTATTCCAGGTGTGGGACTGATGGACGAAGGTAGGATCCAAATCCAGATGTCTCAGCAGAGTGGCAGGTAGTTTCCATGAGCTGTTTTCAGGAAGTGGTGTAAAGTTCATGCTTAGAGTGGAAAGTGCTGACATAAAAGCTATTCAAGGAAGATGTACAGTGGCTGCCGCGTGCAGGCATGCACACACAGCATCCACACACTTGGGGTTTGGGGACAGGCGTAAGGAAGCAGCCAGCACTATGGCTGCCCTGAACACCAAAGTTGGCTCTGCAGGGACTAGCTCTCCAGGACTGCTCCTGCCAGAAGCCCCCGGGAGCTGATCTGAGCTCCACTCTATGAATGAGAGTGGAGAAGTTCCCTGGTGCCTACAAGGAATTCCTAGATGCAAGAGTCACTGCCCTGGGGAAAGGCAGCTGGAAAATGTGTTCTGCCGAAAGGGAGTAAGGAAGGGAGAAGAGGAAGATGCCTGGCAATGACTATCTATTGTTCCCTGGAAGGACGTTGTATCGTGTGTCCCAGGTCACATCGAATCACTGTTAGGGGCTGGAGAGACGGCTCAGTGGGTTAAGAGGACTGGCTGCTTTTCCAGAGGACCTGGGTTCGATTCCCAGCACCACGTGGTGGCTCACAATGCTCAGAAACTGCAGTTCCAGGGGCTCAGGCACCTGCCCTCTTCTGGCCTCTGTGGGCACCGCATGCATGTGGCCCACAGACGTACATGCAGGCAGAACACCCGTACACATATAATAAAAATAAATTAAAAGGATCACAATTGCATATGATATATTATCATGTATCATGTGTGGCAGCAGACAACATATCTTCTGCCATGTTACCTATCCTGTCCCATCAATACCACCCCTCGCCTGTATCACATCCTATACCATCAAACTATAGTTTACATAATACCATGTGTCATATTTACCATGCGTGTATCTGCATTGTGCCATATAGTCTATCGAGTATCACATATGTATGCCACATGATATAACCATGCAATGACACCATACTCTGACTCCAAGTATGGTAATTTGATGTTCAGCAGGAGCCCCGTGAGTCCAGGACAGGTTGTTGAGGCAAAGGCAGTATGTATTCTTAAAGCCAGAAAAACCCAGATCAGGTAGCATCGTCGTGTCTTTAGGCTCCTTTTCTCTTTAGTGTTTAAATTGGGAAACAATTGATGAATTAAAGTATACTATCTATCCATGTGTGAAGTTGTCATAATGGAACCCATTGTTTTTACCTTTGTATACACTCATAACAAAAGGGAGAAAAGGAGAAGTGATGGGTGAAACCTGGTGGCTGGTGAGCTGTGGATTTGACAGACAGTCATTGGGTGATTCTATCTCATGCTGCTGGTTAGGGCCTTGTGATTAATGAGGCTGTGTCCTCAGTAGGGGTGTCCCTGTAAATGTAGAAGACAGGCTCAGTGTATCAGGGGCCTGTGCTACCTTCGGAAGCCAGCATGGCTACCGTACATCACTCTGTATTCCACTTCCCATCATGCATCATGTACAGACAGGTCGCATATTTTACCACGTCCTGTTTTGTGTGACCTGGTTCAGGTACAATGAGGCTTTGTGGGTGGAAGATCTGAGACAGAGGGTGTGCTGTGCAGATCCAGGTAAAGTTAGGTGGGTGCTCCAGCTCACTGGGGTGACCAGGTAGCTCACAGTGGCTTTGTACCCTGCAGACTGGATGCCCTTCCTACCTGTGTTCTCTGGCAGCTTTACTTCCCACCTGGTCTCTCCGAGTTCAGGAGCCCTATTTCTCACATGGGGCCCAGGCCTTCCTTTCTTTCCAGTCTCTCTTGTAAAGTTGGCATGTGCTTCGATTCTAAGGCATTTCTGTGGAGTGCCACGTCTGCCTGCTGAGGCGGAGCTGATACCTTGCCACTCTGCCCAGTTTGCTCTGCTTCATGGTCTCCTCACTGTTCCTCCAGTATTTCAGCTGGGACTCTCTGTCTCTGTGTCTCTGGCTCTGTCATGAGAGGCTGGAGAGCCTGGGGCTTGGCAGCCTTGTCCTAGCCTTCCCAGACTGCTTTCCACTCCATCTTACAGTCGTACGGCCTTGAGATCCCATGAGCCTAGAGTCTTTCTGTGACCTGAATTTCTGGCTCTGGACGGGAAGGAACAAGCAGCTTGAGTTCATCCAAGAGAATCTAACAGCCCTTCTTCCCGTGAGAATTGTGCAGAGCCAGGGATGGCCCATGTGTGCTCAGCATTGGCTGGCCTCTGCATCTCCCAGGAAGATTCCATATGGCAACTGGCACCTTCCCTGATGGCCGTACCAGCCTGCTTGTGCCCCTGTTTCAGAGGGGTGCACAGAAACACACAAGACAGAACATGTTTATCTAGAGGACAGGCATGTCCAGGCAAAGCAGGGTGTTCATGTGGTTTTGTTTCTTGATCTTGGAGTGGGGCATCTGGGAGCTTTGGGAGCAGTGACTCTTGGAGAAGAACTCAGGAGAACTAGTGAAGCGTTGGCGCTCATACATGTGCAGAATGCCATGCTGGGCCTTGCGCTGTATGCCCCAATGTGGGGGCAGTGCCTATGCCCTTAACTACATCTTCCTTCTGTCTGGAGCCATCTGGACCAGAAGTGCCTCCCAGTATCGAGAGGAAGCTAGCGGGCTTCAACAGTTTGGATTCTTTGATTCTGAAATGACCTCTTTTTTTTTTAAAATATCCCAGAGTGATGGACAGTATGTCCCAGTGACCAGTAAATAGCTGAGTCTGTGGGCCTGAAGTGCCCATTTTCAGGAGCCATAGGTATTTTATAGGTTTGAGAATTCTGACTGGACAGAGAGCTTTCTGAGACTCAAAGACCAGCGTGGTTATTGGAAGATTCTGGAACTGTTTCCTGCACATCTCTCAGATGCACGATGCAGTGATGGGGAGGCCACTATCCTCTGACCCAGCTGGGTCTGGTCTCCATGATCAGCTGTTAAGTACAAATGAGGCTTTGCTGGCAGAACCTGACCGGGACTGCTGGCTGTTGGGAGCATGGCAGTCCATTCCGACACTTGTGCACATAGGATGGGCTTGTGCAGGGAAGGAGCATGGACCAGACAAGGAAGGGTACCATCAGGGCAGGCGCTGCTCCAGGTGTGGATGCAGATAGAAGTCTGCTAGTCTGGTCCTGATTTCTCCCCAGGCTGGAGGAGTCAGGACACTTTCTTTGTCAACGACTGTATAACAATCTGGTTATTTTACTTCCTAGACTGTTCATTCCTATGGGGAAAATAGACAGAAACATTCACTTTATTTTTCTTTTCTATCCTTTAAACTCAGGCTCTCCGTGCCTGTTTTCTTGTCGTTGATTAGTTCAGAGGTCGAGGACATTGTTTTTCTGCAATCCCAGGCAGCTCTGGAGTGGACCCAGAATGGGACAATGAGACCCCCTAAAGTGTAGAGCATCCGTGTTCCTCACTTTTACATCCCTGGAATGCAGTACCCAAGAAGAAAGGACTTTAGGGCCATCTCCTCAGCTGTTGTACCAGGGCTGGCAGGGCAGGCTCCTCCTGTATCCTAAGGGCGAGGCCACCTCCCACTCCACCCCCCAACGGCCTTATTTTGATGGACACCTAAGGATTTCTATGCTGCTCCGGCCTCAGAAAAAAACTCCTCCTAAGCTCTGTTCCCAGATGCCCATGAGGGCAGGCTTTTGGGACAGTGATCACTGGAATTCTTCTCCAGGTGGTGAAGTAGTTGAGTCTTCCTCCCCCTCCCGACCCAATGTGGTCTGTGCCTCCCCCCCTTTCTGCTTATACCCCTCCCCTCGCACAGTGGACCAGACCTCCACTTTTCCGGAGTGACCGACCCCAGGACCTCTGGTTGCTGAGGCTATAGAGGAGCTTGTGGGTTCCTGGTTCCCAGCCTGGGGTGATGTTTCATTTTCCTCGAACGCCTCATCCTCTGGCTGTGAATGGAGAAGTGGTGGTTGTGAGGACTGAGCGTCTCTCAGATGCCGTAGCTGAGTGGGCGGATTTCTGCAGCCTCGGTAGGGGATGATTCACCAGCTCCCAGACAGAAGGAGCCATCCCAAGAAGAGGGAGGCCCTCTGCTGCAGGATTTCCCCAGGATTCCCTCCGCTGTGCTGCCCGTGGTCCTGTACAAGCGTGTCCACGTCACAGGGAAGCCCCTGCTGGCACAAGTGAGATGGGAATGGTGACCTAATTATTCTTCCACGTGCCTTCCAAGTGCACAAAGTGCTTTCTTTCTAAATAGATATTATCTACCATGGCCTTGGTTTTGAGCTGTGTCTCTTCCGGCTGCTATGCTGAAGTGGGAAATGCGTGGGTTTCCCCCCAGTGACCCACCTCTGAGCTGGTGAGGACAGCTTGCACCATCAGTAAGTCATTGGTGGATGCCCGTGGTCTCTAGGCTAACGTTCTTATACCCAGGCATTTCTTGCTTCAGCTGACTGTGTGTGAGCCACAGCCCATGCCAGTCTCTCAGTACAGACTAACCTTGAGGATTGCTTTGTCTAATTACTGGATTCTGGTTTTAGAGACAGCCTTGTGGGTGTGTTTAATTGGAGTTTTCTCTGGGGTGGAGGATGCTATATACTTGCGAATTTCCGCTCACTACAAAAAAAAATCTGGCATGATGTTTAGGGGACCTTGGGATTCTGAGCATGTATATTAAAGCCGATGATTGCATTTTTATGGATGGTGAAGCAGAGGCCCGGGAGGGGAAGTCAGAAGCCCATGTGTTGAAGGCACAAGTTTGAACACATTGGGTGGAAGGGGGTCGTTGTAGTTTTCTATCACGCGAGGATGGAGGCTGGGGGCTGCCTCAGGCAAATGTGTTATCACTGCTTCTGGGGAATTCTGCCTAGAAGACAGCAAGTCACTGTTTAGAGTGCCCTTTCCTCCCTTTCTGCTTTTTTTTTTTTTTTTTCTGTTGTGTGCACAGCTGTATCCATGGTGCTTGGAAGAATGGCCAAGCGAAGTGAACTCAGCAGGTTCTTGTTGAACAGAACGCAGAGTCGTTCTTTCATCTATGCTCCTGGTTTTATGTCGGCCAGGATCTGTGTACACCGTGAGGGAAGAAGGGCCCTGTGCCTCAGGGTTGGCTGCTTCCTATTGGGATCCAGCACCAAACAGGGCCAGGACTGCATTCTTCCATCATAGAAAATACTTGTGATAGATAAGTCACTCTGAGAGCATAAATAAGAAATATAGGGTGAATAAAGCTGATGGGCTGTGGAAATCCTGGTGTCCTGGAAAGGAAGTAAAAGCTTATCTTGGATTCGGACAAATCGTGCTTGGGTGTAAGGGAGCCAAGAGGAGCCACAGCAGAACAGCTGGATGTGCTGTTTCTTTAGAAGACACTCTCCAGGGTGCTATGGATTCAGTGGTGCCAGCCTTGACATACCAGAGGCAGAAGCTGCCAGGAAAGACTGAGTGTTGGCAGACGGTGTTAGGTGCCAGACATGTGGGGCCTTGTGGGCTTAGGCGGATCCCAGCTCGCAGGGATCCAAAACAGCTGGTTCGGAAGGCTTAAGGGAGCTTGTGGGCATTTGTAGACACGGGCAAATGCATATGCTGGCAGTCCCCAGGCTGCCTTACCTTTTGTGACTGCGGAAACAGAGATGCTGAATGTGTCCCAGAACATGAAGGGCAGGTGTCTGCACGAACGTTGCTCATGTTGCTCATGTGGGTTTGAAAATGCAGATTTTCTTATTAGAGTTTCATTTCAGTGTCTCTTATTGAAGATTGGCAGACAACTGGGAATAAAGTTTTAAAAGTTTCATTCAAAATGTAAAAAACAAAATGGATCTTAAAGACTTAGCAATAGTCTGACTTCCACATGCACTTCTGGGATCACTGAAACTGATTCTGCACTAGGAATTCAGGACCCTGCCCTTGGGCTGTATCTGGCTCTCACATCTTGCCTGCCCAAGCACAGAGGCAGGGGGCAGCTGTCCTGTTTGGAAGGCAGCTCAGGGGAGCACCTGGTGGGGACCAAGGGGAAGCCAGAGGGTGTGGGGATATGTTGTGCAGGTATTCCAGGTGGGAGCAGGGTGGACAGTTTGTAAACAGAAGTCAGGGTGAAGGTTAGCCAGACTCAGGGCAGGGTCAATCCATACATGCTATTTTATTACTGAAAATGTGACCTGCAGCATCCTTCTAGGTGATACCACACAGACCATTGAGGCTCACTGAAGGCTGCACTGTTGGCCATATGATCACACACCTTCAGTGACAAGGAGATGGTGTTCTTCCCAGAGTCCCTCGTGGAGCATCCCTTGGTGTTCTCTAGGAGTGGAATAGAAAAGGCTGGGAGGAGGTGGTTTACATCTCCTGCATTGAGGTGCTCCAGGGGAGCTCTGAAGCAATTCCAGAGACATTGTCAGAGCTAATGTTGGCAGAGCCAGACTCACATGCCAGGACACTGAGTCTCAGGGACTGAGAGTGGTGTATCCTCAGTTGGCCAGATTGGCTGGTTCCCAAGTCCTTCATTCCCTCTGCACATGCTCTGCCTTCGTCCACTTCCCCAGACTGTTTCCTCAGAAGATCTACGTTGAGGTCCTGGGCTCATTTCCTCTTGGAGACTTCCCTGGGTGGGGAGGGGCGGGAGGATGTTATGTTGGGAGCTCACGGAATTTGCTGCACATCGGATGTGACTGACTTTTAGCTCACAGGTGGGCAGAGATGTGCTGCTATCCTCTGATCAGACCTCCTGGTACCTGTCACATCACAAACCCAAGCAGCCTATTCCCCTGTGCTCATGGCTTCACAGTGCAGCTGTGACAGCCTACTGAGGTCACTGCCAGGCACCCTGCAGCCCCATGCCCTGTACCTGTGTTACAGATCCGTGGCCGAGGCTACTGAAGTGGACCTGAACATGCGTGTCGGGCTACACACCGGCAGGGTCCTCTGTGGTGTCCTGGGCCTACGCAAGTGGCAGTACGATGTCTGGTCCAATGACGTGACCCTGGCCAATGTCATGGAGGCTGCTGGCTTACCTGGGTAAGTTGTAGCTTGGGTGGAAGGTGGCTGAGCGCCTTTGCTAGAGTCCTCATTTCAAGCATTTGATCCTGAGGGTACTTGGGTAGGTTCATCTTTGACCCTCCGTAGGACCCGGCTGAGGTCCACTGCACATCTGCAGAAACCCAGTGTGGAGCAGACCAGATGTGCATGGGGACTTTATCCTGGTACATGGGGTATTCTCATGCCTTGTTATTACTTCTGTGTTTTATTTTCTCACACCTCTGCATGGAAAATGCCGTGACTTTAGAGCCTCCCCTAGTGACTGTCATTCATGCCCTGCCCACTTGCCCTGACTCTCAGTCAGCTGCAGAGTTTGAACACGAACTCAAGGCTTCCTCCTACAGGGAATTCAGAAAGTCTAGGGAAGAGCTGGCCTGGCAGAGAAGCAGCAGGTGGAGGTTCCCATAGCATTTTCTACTGCCCTCTGCCCTCTGGCCCCAGCATCCAGGACCTGCAACTCCTCATGGGGCTGGCTGTGAAGTCTCCCCTTCCTTTTTCCACTCTGCTTTGTTCTCGTCTTCTTTATTACAATCTTCTGATTGTTTTTTTTTCTTTCCTTTGGGTCTCTTCCTGCTCCTTCATCCCTTGTGGCCTTCACCAATCCTATCCTGCCTTCCTGGGTGTGCACCCCATCACTTGGCTTGCCTGGGCCTCCCGGTCCTTTCTTCCCAGGTTACTCACCCATTGGAACGTGAGTGCGTGTGCCTCAGGAATCTTGCCCCAACCTCTGCTGTGACCCCAGTGAGTGCCTCACCCAGGACCCTGCGCAGCCAAACTTGTGAGTTCATGCTCAGCTTTGTGTCCTTCTCTCATAGGAAGGTTCACATCACAAAGACGACCCTCGCGTGCTTGAACGGGGACTACGAGGTGGAGCCAGGTCATGGCCACGAGAGGAACACCTTCCTGAGAACTCACAACATCGAGACCTTCTTTATTGTGCCATCCCATCGGAGAAAGGTGGGCGGCCAGTCCCCCTTGTTCAGTCATGAAACAGCCTGGCCCAGCAGAGCTTTAGAGAAACCATCGTTCTTACCTCCTGCTCTCCCATGTGGGCTGAGATATATGGGGTGCAGGGCTTTGTATCAGATATAGGAGGGGGAGAAGAGACAGGAGTTGGTAGGAGTCTGGAGAGTCAGCAATCTGGGGATGACTGGGCCACTTTGGGTCCCTTGTCCTTTCTGTGGCCCCTCACTCCTTTGCATAGTGGCCATGAACTTCCTGAAAGAAGTTGGGGTACAAATCTTTGTAAACTTACGGATGCTGTGCAAGAGGGCGCTCTGACCATCCTGCGTTGGATGCTTCAGGTCACACTGCCAGGAGAAAGGTGATGTGGTCAGGATTGAGGGGGACAGAGATGCTTCCAAGGCTCAGGTGACGGTTCAAGCTGATTGGATGGTCTGGACTAAGATGAGGGTTCTCACACAGATGAGGGGTGGGCTCAGAGGAGGGGGTGAGCTCAGGCGAGTGAAGGGGTTCAGGTAACTATGCTTGTGAGGTGAGGGTGCTCGTTCAGTGAGGATGGTGTGTGTTGATGAGGCATCTGGCTCAGGTGAGGGTGTGTGCTCGGGAGAGGGTATATGTTCAGGAGAGGGTGTGTATTTAGGAGACGGTGTGTGCTCAGGAGAGGGTGTGTGCTCGGGTGAGGGTGTGTGTTCAGG
>CABHPQ010171467.1:22850-45535 GCA_902168405.1 Peromyscus aztecus | reverse complement strand
AGAAAAATAATGTGGGTATGATGGACAATTGTCTTTGGAATGAAAGATTCTCTGAGACAACTGAATATGTAGTCAGGTTAAAATGAAATCTAGCAGGTTTTTATACTTTTATCATTTATATTTTGCTGAAAATATTCAGCATTTATTTTTGTAGTTTGAAGGATAAATAATTTACTTTACTCCATTACTATAAAATAGATAATCACAAAGTCTGACGGTTCCTTGTCATTCCTCTTCAGATACATATTTTCAGAGCTATCACAGTTTCAATTCTATCATAACCTTGCATAATGCTAACAGGAAAAATATCCTGTACACATATCTCTAATATCATTTTCCTAAATAAATGTCAATAAGTAGTTTTTAGTATAAGATCAACAATAGAAATGTCTTCATTTTTATAGATAGCATCATCACTATCTTAATTTCCTCTACTATTCATTTACCAATCACAATACTTTAGATTCCATTTCAGATATAAATTTAAGTGCCAATAAAATGAACTACAAATATATTTCAAGTAAAAGGCAAATATTACATTTTCTGTTTCAATTTAAAATAACTCAAAAGGAAAATGAAATAGATTTTTAAAGGACTGATGATATAAAAAAACACATCAAATATTTTCTAGTCTGCTGATTTTAATCATTCTCAGCTTTTCCCTAAGCTATCATTCGAGTAACTTTCAGAATATAAGACTTTTTTCATGTAGGAATACCTTTACAATTAATTCAGTCATGTGCATGTGAAATAATGAAAGTGATGTTATCTAGGCTGTTTGTCCTCTGTATATATTTATATATGTTGCATATATGTATATACACATATATAATTTCAAGACAAAGCACTTTACATATTGCATATATATTATTCTATGAAACCTACATTTCCTACTGAAATCATATTATTATGGTTTCTGTTCTTCAAATATGTTGGTACTTTGAAAGGTGTATAGATTCACATTTAGTATTATTACTAACATGTCAATATTCTCTAATGGTATAAGTGCAAAATTTTATTAACAATTTAAAATGATTACTATTACATAAAAAATGACATGAGATTAATAACTCAATACAGTTTCCCAGTATGTCTTGTTGTAGAATATTATTTTAGGTGTGTTACATGTTACATTGGTTTATGCTCTGGAACATTTGTTTAGTGATGCAAAGATGTGTTGCAGTCTTTTATGTTGCATTTGTTTAACTTTGTGAAGCTGTGTTACTTTGACTGTCTGAAACACCTGATGATCTAATAAAGAGCTGAATGGCCAATAGTGAGGCAGGAGAAAGGATAGAAAAAATAAATAAAAGGAGAAATCTGGGAGGAAAGGAAGAAGGAGCAAGAGAACAAGGAGAGGAGGACACTAGTGGCCAGTCACCCACCCAGCCACAGAGTAAGAGTGAAGTAAGATATACATAAGTAAGAGAAAGGTAAAAGCCAATAGGCAAAAGGTAGATGAGATAATTTAAAGTTAAGAAAAGTTGGCAAGAAACAAGCCAAACTAAGAACAGGCATTTATAATTAATAATCAGCCTCCAGGTATGATTTATTTGGGAGCAGGGTGGTGGGCCTCCCAAAAGAGCCAAAAGAGTAAGAACAGAAGAAAACAACCAACAACAATGTATGCAGCACTTCACTGACTGTTAAGCATCCTCAAAACCCATATTTCTAAATGTTATTTTCATTTAGTGTTCATAAATGTGTGTGTGTGTGTGTGTTTGTGTGTGTGTGTGTGTCCCCACATGCATGCTATGTTATGCATACAAAGATTGAAGAACAGTTTTCAGGAGAAATTTCTTCAACCAAGTGAGTCTTGGGGATTGAACACACGTTATCAGGCTTAGTGACAGGTGCCTTTAACTCTGTGCCTTTTCACTGGCCCCAAGTCAACATTTCTAAGAAAAATATAAAGGCAAATTTGCAGTCTATAGGATGCATCTGTCTCTCCTGTTTCTTTTAAGTTGATTTTTTTTTCTTTACTTGACTGTGAGTGCTTATTCTGACAGTATCTTGTGTGTGTACATGTTTGTGTACAGAAACTTGTTACCTACCCCTTTTGTTTTTATTTGTTTAGGAGAAAGTGATTTGATTATTAATGAATTATCTGTGCTATTCAGTTAAAATACACCTTATAGAAGAAAAAGCTAAATGGATACAGGTTGCTAGGAAATGTTGGTGTAAAAATTCATACATATTAGAATAGTATCTCCGGATTTGCCATCATCTACAATTATATTCTCATGATCTATAAAATTTAATGGAAGTTAAATGATGAACTATTTCCCTAATTTCTTGTGTGACTACCAATTATTATTAAGATATGCAAATATTGCATAAATCAATGTGAATATTATTTATATTTGAACTCCTGGATTCTTGTCATCTATGTCAAAACAGTTTATTATGGAAAAAGGAAAGTAACAATATTAACTTAATGCCTCCTGGAGTAACTTTTCTCTTTCATGTTTTATAAAATATATTCAAATAGTTTCAATGTTCCAGTATTTTAATTTCAGACTCATTTTAGAAAAGGCAAATTAGCACATGTAATGTATTTTCCAATCATTAACTTAGTCTATGCCAGTTGAAGGCAGGTTATAACCTTATATGCTAGGACTAACATAAGGTCTTAAGTCCTTATGTATATAAAACAAAACAAAACAAAAACCAAAAAAACAATACATTCTCATTATATTACCTGTTAAAAATGAGGTGGCATTTAATATTTATACAAAAGCTCAAAATTATTGTTGAACAATGGACATCTGTCTCTTTCTGCAGCTAGTGGACACATTTTCCCATTTAGTTCTTTGAAATTTAACCTTAGCTCAAAATTAATTACTTCAAACAGTACAATTGGTCTGCATTCATTTTAAAAGTTACACTTTAGCATAATTCTGATAGCTATCATGCCTTACCGCCATCATGGATTCTTAACTTCTAGAGGATTAGTATGATTGTTTCTACCTTCTTACCAAATCCACACATTATATAAACTTCAATGATATTCCTCTATGCTTTTCATATATCCACCCTATTTCCTAAATATGATTTTGATATCATTCTATGAATACTGTGTAATTTTGATCTTTGTATGGAGATTTAGTTTGGAAGTGAGAATCACACCATCAATGCACCACACATGATATGATGACTAAGATGTAGAAAGAACAGTCACACTTAAGACTTATTTATGCTTCTGTCCATTTTTATTGATAAGGAAAACAAAATAATCAAGTGTAAAAATTCTGTACTTATTATATTCACAGCTTTGTGTCAGCATGGAAAAATTTAGTAAAGATTAAGCACAAATCTAAAATAAAAGCTGACCCCATAAAATATTAAAAGGAATCCAGGATGAATGATTTTAAGCATAACTTACAATGGAGACAGTAGGTAAATTGAAGTATGTTAAAACTATGCATATGTTTGCTTTAGTCAATATTGCTGAGTTCAGTCTGAAAAAATGACATCGCTCAAAGACTATGTACCGAATTATCTGAAGATTCAGGAATTACAATCTAGATACTTTTCCAAAATTATTCTATATGTGCATGTGTGTTTGTATACTCTCTCCATGTAAAAATTTGTACAGAAACATTCCCAGAAGTATTATTCATATTAAGTCAAATATTGGAAAAATTCAAAATTTTTCACTACTCAATGAAATGTGGTACATCTGTCCATAAAATATTAATGAGGTAATGATATATAATTCATACTATGAGAAAGTTGGAAATATTATGCTAAAGTATTGAATTCAGGCATATACTATTTGATGATATTTGTATAAAAGTCTACGATAGAAAAATTCAGATATTCATAAAATAAATAGTTACTGAATTGTAATAAATTGTAGCTGAGGGCAATAAATGACCCAGTAATATATCTGAAGTTTATTTTGGGGTTGATAAAAGTGTACTAAAACATGATTCTAGTTATGAAATTTTGTTTTATTGATAGTAGTAATATACCACACACTGTTATCTACTGATTTAATTATGCATTTATTTTTCAGTATTGATGCTTGAGCCTAGAGCTTTGTGAAGTTAGGAAGGGGCTCTGACACTGAGGTAACCTCCAGCTTTCCTTTTATATTTTATTGTACTTTGAGACAATACTTCTCCATTTTTCCAACTGGGACTTAAATTTACTTTGAAATACAAGAAGACATTGAACTTGCAAAATCCTACCTTACCCATGTGGCTGCAATTAGGTTTGTACCGACCAGCCTGTCTTGTAGAATATACTGAATGGGTAAAATTTATAATATGGAAATTAGATGGTAAAGGTGCCTTTTAATGATGTGCCTTTATTTATGAAAATAGTTACATAATATAATTAGATGGATACTTTCTTTTATAATAAGCATTTTGGTATATACTTCAAAATCAGGAAAATATGATGATCAGAAATTTTCTTTTTAGGAAATCTCAATCCTCTGATATTCTTTGCCTCCTTTAACTCAATATTTTGAGAATAATTGTATTTATGAGTGCCTTTGATATAGAATGGAACACATATATCACACTTATAATTCATTTTATCACACATGCATTATGTGACAAACTAGTCCACAACTAATTCAAAAAAGCAGCCATGAATTTGAAAGAAGGGCAAGGAGGGATATTTGGAAGTATGGAGGGAGGAAAGGGAAGGGGAATTGATGTAATTATAGTATAATCTCAAAAGTTAAAGAAATAATGATGATTTGAAATTTATATTGGAACCATATGTGTAGACTGGATTGATGATATCAAATATTTTTCTTAGTATACATCACTATTATTTACAAAATCTTTAAACCACTCTGATTAGAAACAAAACAGGCATCATATGGTAAATTTATAAACAGGAAATAACTATTACTTTTGATAAATAATGATATATAGATACTATATGAGTTTAGCAGAATAATTTATAATTTTCTAAGAATTTCTTCCCAAGGTATCTGAGAATTTTGAAAAATAACAATGAAATATTGAAAGATATTCCAAATAGCAGCTGGCTGCCACTGACTTGATATAAACATTCATTTGTTTATGTACGGCATAAGAGATTTTTAAACACAATGCATTTCACATTAAAATACTATATAATTAAAATATCAGATTTTTTTTAATGAGAAACAGAGTTTAGAGCTTTTTTTCGTTTTTAAACTGATTTTTAGGCTAGCATGTAAGGTAATGAGCCTAATTTACCTATAATTTTAGAAAAGCCTCTAGATTATTTTTTAAGGCAATAACTACAATAAACAATAGATGGAGAGATGACTCAGCAGTTAAGAACACTTGATACTCTTGCAGTCTACAGCTGTGAGTTCCCAGCACCCACAGTGCTACTCACAGTTGTCTGTAACTACATGTCCAATGAATTTGATGCCCTCTTCTGGCCTCTGTGGACTACTGCACTCATAAAGGGCACAAAAACTCATTCCCCTAAGCACATACACCTACCCATAAAAATAAAATATAACTATAAATGAATATTTCAGAAACCAGAAATAAATGAATAAATATTAAAACTGAGCCTAGAAGTTTACAAGAATGTGATCAACTACTGTTAATATATTCCAATTCAAATAACCAGGAAGAACTGGATAAATTCCTAGGTCTACACAAATTAGTAAGACAAAATGAAGAATAAACTAACAGCCTGAAGTCTGATAACTAATATAGATACTGGACCAGTAGTTAAAATTTCTCTTCAAGGCAAAGGCCAATACTCACTGGTTTTAGGGCTGAACTATGCTAAATTTTTTAAATGAAATTTAATACTATCTATTTTGAGCATCATCCAAGAAAACTATGAATTTGACATGTAATAGTTGTTCCCAGCTCATTGTTGAAGGCAGAATAGCCCATATCTCGAAGCCAGTTGAAAACAATATAGTTATATACATGTATTGGTAGACATATTGTAATTGTTACAAATACATGACCAAAACATCTCAAAAAAAGAAAGAACTTTGTTTTCACTATAAGGTTGTATGCATTCATGACTTGGGGCCTGAAAACTGACCAACTACTATGATGATGAGGGCATATGGCAAAGGTTACTAACTTCATTTTAGACAGGAAACAGATGGAGACAAACTGGAGAAGGCAATAAATACCTTTCAAAGCCACACATCTGTCATTCACACCCTCTACCATATCAATACTTAATAAGTCATTATTGAAGTTAGAGATCTCATAACCCAATTACCTGTCTACAATGCCACCAGATAGAGACAAAGACTGGAAATCATGAAGGTTTGAGGGAGTCACTTCGTACCCACTTGTGCGGGTTTAAATAAAAATTGCCTCCCTAGGCCCATAGGGAGTAGCACTATCAGGAGGTGTGGTTTTGTTGGAGTAGGTGTGGCCTTCTGGAGGAAGTGTGTCACTGAGGGTAGGCTTTGAGGTTTCAGAAGCAGAAGCCAGGCCTAGTGGCTCACTGTCTCCTTCTGATGCCTGTGGATCCAGATGTAGGACTCTCAGCTGCTTCTATAGCATCCTGTGTGCGTGGATGCCACCATGCTCCCCACAATTATGATAATGGAGTAGAACTCTGAACTATAAGCTAGCACCAATTAAATATTTTATTTTATAAGAATTGCAGTGGGTATGGTGTCTCTTCACAACAACAAAACCCTAGACACCACTACACAAAAACTCAACAAAAATATAGAGAGAAACATCTCCTCTAAAATCCAGGGAAAGTCATATTTACATTAAATTTAAAGGTCATTTATAATCATCAAGTATACACAAATTCACTTCTTATCAAATGATAAAGTATCTGATAAGAGCAGCTTAAGGAAGGAAACACTGTTTTTGTCTCATATTTGGTTGGTGCTGGCTACTTAAGCAGTGGCTAGATACACTGTGTCCACTGTAAGGAAGAAGAAGAAAAAATCATTCCTGGCCCCTAGCCTGTAAAATGGTACTGCCCAAATTCAAGGCTAGTTATCCTTCCTCACATAAGCTTCTCTGAAAACTCAGACATGCCTAGGGGTGCACCCAACCACGGAATTCCTACAGCTGGTGGACACTTTCAGCAAAGTGGCTGAATACAAAATTAATTAAAAAAAATAAATAGCCCCCCTATATACTAATGGCAAACAAACTGGGAAAGAAATCAGGGAAATTGTTTCTTGTACTTGGTGACACACAAAGAGGCTTGCTCAACTATGTTCACTGAGTCTTTCTTTATAATAGCCAGGAAGTAGAAACAAACTAGAGGTCCCTTAACTGAACAATGGGTAACGATAACATGGTACAGTCACAAAATGGAGTATTACTCACCTGTTAAAAATAATAATAGCCATAAAATTTGTAGGAAAAAGGATGCAACTAGAAAAATAAACAATCCTAACTGAGGTAACTCAGACCCAGAATGAAAACTATTGTATGTATTCAATTATAAATGGATACTGGTTTTGAAGTAAATGGTAATCAAGTTGTACTTCACAGAGCCAGAGAGGTTAAGTAAAGAGCAGGCCTCTAGGGGCAATGTATGATCTCCCTGGGAGGGGAAACAGAATAGATTCTGTGGATGTACTAGGGGCAGATGAGGACAGGAGCTGGAGGGAAGAGGTGAGCAAGGGAGTAATGGAGGAGAGAGTTGAGGGAGAGAAAGCTGAAATCTGGGGGCATTTGAGATGTGTGGAAACCCAGTGCAGTGGAAACTTCCTGGAATCCATGAATGTGACCCTAGTGAGCACTCCTAGTAATAGAGGATAAAGAGTCTATCCTGACCATCATTTGTAGACATGAAAACTTCTAGTCATGGGACTGGGTTGCTACTGAAAGAGAAATGTGGACACCAGGCAGGGGTCGAATTTAAAACCAAACACTACTCCTCTAAACAAGAAAAAGAAATCAAGAACATGATTCCTAGTGAAATCCTGCTCTACTCATAGATCAGTGTCTAATCCAGTCATCATCAGGTTGACTTCCTCCTGCAGCAGGTAGAACAAAACCAGAGACCCAGGCACAACACAGAGAGGTTAGCCTTAGAACATATAGCTCTACATGGGATTTCTCCATCAAGATCTCTCCCCTCAGAGTTTAAGGAACCCCACAGAAGAGGAGGTTGGAAGGATGTGAGAACCAGAGGAGACGGAGGACACCAGGTGAACAAGGCCCTCTGAATCAACCGAGCACATGTCATATGAAGTCACACAGACTGAAGCAGCATTCACAGGGCCTACATGGGTTTGTACCAGGTTCTCTGCATGTATTTTATAGCTTTCAGTTTAGTATTTTTATGGGAATCCTGGGTGAGTTAATGAGGGGGTCTCTGGTTCTTGTCTCTTCTCTTGGGACCCTTTTGCTTCTGTTGGTTTGGGTTGTCTAAATTTGATATGGTAGTATTTGCCTTGCTACCTTTGATTTTGTCACGTTATGTTCATATCTCTTAGAAGGATGATGCTTTCTAATGAAAGACAGAATGGGAAAGGATCTGGAGGGGAGGAGATGTGAAGAGAAACTGGAAAGGGTAGAGGGAGGGGAAATGATATTCAGGATATATTGTACAAGAAAAGAATCTATTTTTAATAAAATAAATTGTAAAAAGGAAAATATAATTAAAAAATCACTCTCTCAACTTTCATTCAATGTACTATTGGGAATTTTAATGAGAGTGGTTAGTCAAGGAATTGAAAATAAAAACACTTAAGCAGAAAAGGAAGAATTGAAATTATCTGTCACTGATGACACTCTATGTACCTATAGAAACTGTGGCCAGGTGTGACAGCATATGCTTGCAACCCGAGTATTTTAGAGATTTAGCAAGAAAGTCACTGCAACCTGTGCTTCATAGAGGGATTAAAGACTGTTACAGACTCTGTCAGGAAGAAAGAAAATACCTAAATTTGGGGGGAGCTGTTCCCTTGGTTTATCTCGATCCTTTCTTTCTCTCTGAGCAGAGATATATATAAAAAGAGTTCCCAGGAAAGGTCACACAACAGTGAAGTTAGATCAAGCCAAAAACTGGTTTACTCTAAAAGAAACAATGAAAAGAGTAAAGGGGAAAAAAGAAGAGAAAATACGCTGTTTATGAAGACAAGTTTACAAATTATGCATTCTTTTCTTTTTTCTTTTTTATTTTTTTCATTTTTTGTTTTTCGAGACAGGGTTTCTCTGTGTAGCTTTGCGCCTTTCCTGGAACTCGCTTGGGAGACCAGGCTGGCCTCGAACTCACAGAGATCCGCCTGCCTCTGCCTCCCGAGTGCTGGGATTAAAGGCGTGCGCCACCACCGCCCGGCTACAAATTATGCATTCTATAAGGGCCCTATATCTAAAATATATAACATTCAAAGCACATGATACCCTATGAAAATGAGCATATAGCCTGAAAAGAAATTACTCATAAAATACATTCATGAATAACACAAAGGTAAGTGCATTCTGAAAATCAGTTATCATCGTGAAAAAGGAAGCTGATGCCACAGTGACTTAACACCTCACATCCGCTAAAGAGAACATTATGGAAAAACTGAAAGAGTGATGGTAGGGGTATGGGAACCAAACAGCATTCACATGGGGGCCTCTAAACTCACATCAGGTTTTGGCTCAAGTCTCCATGGAATGGCAGGCATGACCGACTGCGACCGGCAAGTTATTTTTTAATATACCAGTTCACAACCACAAGCTTTAAGACACTTTTTTTTTTTAAAAAAAAAAATGAGAGATCAGCATGTACAATTTCTGAAATAATGAGCTGCCATGTCAGAGAATGCCCAGACTATTAGGTTGTAGAGTCTTGCTATCATGGATCTGGATTGCTCTTAAGTACTTGTACATGTGTTTTCTGACAGCCTGCTCAGCATCACTATTTGGCGAATGCTAAAAATTGCACTGTGCATTTAGGCTCTTAAGTGCTTACATGGATAGTAATTAAAAAAATTTCCTAAAAGTACAATATTAAATACAGTGGAGGCTGTGCTGGAGAGACGGCTCAAGCATTAAGAGAAGACACTGTTCCTACAGAAGAGCAGAGGTTAATTTGCAACAGCCACAGCAGGTGATTCAAAACTGCTGTAACTTAAATCCAGGGCACCCCACCCCTGTTTGGATAGATGTATATGTATACATAAAAAAGAACAGTGTAGAGAGCCTTCAAAAATAATCATACATTTATTGCTATAATATTCAACTCTAAGATATAGATTTTACTATATATCCAATGAAGTTTAAAGCTGAAAAGCTGCATGATCTCTGCATTCCTTCAATATTCCCACATTATTCAGTTTGCATGAGATGACTATAACACCAACCAATAGCTGGCTTACTTTTAAGAATTTGCTTATACCCAATGGGATATTGTTGCTATACTATGTATATGCATATGTATATGTATATGTATATGTATGTAAAAGATTAGAAATCCCTGTGTCATGCAAGTACCAATACACCATATGGAGAAACACATGTGGACACAGATAGTTATATATAAAAGCAATAATCTTGGTAGTCATTGCATAAATATAACTAAGTAAATTTTCTATTTCAACCAACATTATCATTGCTTTGTGAAAAACAAAGAAATCACACAATCACCATATAAACAGGGGTAGGTATACTTATTTAGAAGTAAATACTGGCCAGGAGTGGTGGTTTGAATAAAAATGGCTCCCATAGATTATTAGGGAGTGACAGTTTTGGAGGTGTGGCCTTGTTGGAGTAGTTGTGGCCTTGTGGGAAGAAGTGTGTCACTGGGGTTAGGCTTTGAGGTTTCAGATGCTCAAGTCAGCCCACATTCTCTTTCTGATGCCTGCAGATCCAGATGTTGTTGGCCTTGCTTTGGTCCAATATTTCCTCACTCTGCTCCCTTTTCTCCTTTTTGTAATGGTAATGTGTATTCTATGCCATTGTATGTTGGACGTACTTGAGCTCCCCCCCACCTCCCCCACCCCCCGATTTTATAGAGGATTACAGTTAAGAGATTACCTCAAGTCTCAGAAAAGACTTTGGACTTTTAAACAGGCTTGTGACCATGATAGACTATGTGGACTCTTGAAGTTGGACTATATACATTTTGTATTATGATATGGCTACAAGTCTATGTGGGCCAAGGGGTGAAATGTGGTGATGTGAATAAAATGGCCTGTATAGATTCATAGGGAATGGCATTATTGTTGGTGTGCCAACAATGTTGGAGTTGTTGTGGCTTTGTTGGAGGAAGTGTGTTACTGGGAGTGGGCTTTGAGGTTTCAGATACTCAAATCAGGCCCAGTGTTTCTCTTCCTGCTTCTTGCCAATCCAGACGTAGAACTCTAACTTACCTCTCCAGCACCATGTCTGCCTGCATGCTGCTATGCTTCCTGCCATGATGATAATGGACTAAACCTCTGAAACTATAAGGCAACCCCAATCAAGTATTTTCCTTTATAAGAGTTACCATGGTCATGGTGTCCGTTCAGAGCCAAAGAAATCCTAGCTAAGACACCAGATATGGGGCACAAGCCTTTATTGCTAGTACTCTATGGGGAAAAGGTAAGTGGATTCCCATGAGCTTGAAAAAAGTCTGTTTTTGTGAGTTCCTGGTCAGTCAGGACTATACAGTTAAACTGTTCCAAACAAAAAGTAAAATGATTATGCATCCTAGAACTAGATGCCACCATTTGCCAGAGTTAGTCCTAAATTAAACATAACTGGAGGAATGTTGATTCAGGAAGGTAAAGAGGCAGGTAAGAAGCAGAGGAAGCTGCAATGTGTGACACATTCGTTCTTTAAGCCTCTTTCACTCTCCCAAAGTGCAGCATCCTTCCTGCATAAGTTCCCTAAGCACTATATAGTTTTAAAATAATTCCATAGTTTAAAAAAAAAAAACCTCTAGGCATTGTGAGTTTATATAGTTTAAAACTGCATTAATGTTTTGTTTGTAAACCTTGAACTCATTTATGTTTATAAGATGTGGTGGTATGTGCTTGTTTGAGCTGAGAATTGTTATGGTCTTTGCTAAACTTCCTTGATTTATGTGCTTTTTACTGCCCTGGTTTGAGCAGGTCATGTTAGGCTGAGTGATAGAGACACAGCATAATTAGTCCGTGTTCTGTTGCTGTGAAGAGACACCCTGATTACAGTAACTCTTGTAAAGGAAAGCATTCAGTTGGGGCTTTCTTATAGTTTCAGAGGTTTAACTCATTGTCATCATGTTGGGAAGCATGATGCACGTAGTCAGACATGCTGCTAAGAGAGAAGTAGTTAAGCTTTCTACATCTGAATCCACTGACAGAAAAAAGTGGGGAGCCATTGTGCCTCTCCTAAGCTTTTAAAACCTCAAAGCCCACCCCTCATAATACTTCCTCCACCAAGACGAAATCTCCTCCAAAAAGGCTATAACTCCTAATTCCTCCCAAGTAGTGTCATTCCCTGATAACTTAGAATCCAAACATATGAGCCTATCAGGCATTCTCAGTAAAACCACTGTGTTCTCCCTGGCGCAGAGGGTTGTCATTATATCATAATGGAAAAAATACATTCAGTCCAACTTCAAAAGTCCATATAGTCTATTATGGTCTCAAAGGTCCAAAGTCTTTTCTGAGACTCAAGGTAATCTCTTAACTGTATCCCCGGTAAAATCAAAACACGAAAACAGATCACATACTTCTAATACACAATGATACAAAATATATATTACCTGTGCAAAAGGGGAAAAAGGAGCATAGTGAGAAACTACTGGACCAAAAGAAGAGCATAAAACATCTGTGAAAACCCCAAACTCTGCATCTCCATCTTCCCAAGATGGAAGCTTACTTGAGTGGGGTCTTGCCCAGAGGTTAACATTCCCTTTATTCCATTTAGTATCAGCTTTTCTTTAAACTTTCTGTCTCTTTGAACACTGGACTTAGCTCCATTAAACTTTTTGGTGCTCCTTTTCTACTCACACTGTACATTTTTTAAATTTTTTCTCGCCCGGCTTGCTTCTTTTCATTATAGATCTGTGTAAGAGGGACCATATAGCACAGTCAATACTAGGCTATCTTGAAATCTCTTCTGCCAATACCATTAATCCCAAACTCTTCAATTTAACCTCAGGCAGTTTTTTTTTTGTTTTTTTGGACAAAGGTGGAAAGCAGCCACATTCTTCATCAAAATATCATGATGGTCTCTAGGCCACTTACTAATATTCCTCCCCTCTGAAACTGTTTGAGCTGGGCCCTCACAGTTCAAATCTTCTCTAGCACTGTCATCAATCTCCTACCAGAAAGGCCCATGAAGCCCTGCTGAATGCCTTCAACTTCCTTCTTAAACCAGTGTCCCAGGGTCCATATTCTACCGACAAGCGGGAGGAAAAGGCCCCATCTCAGCGACACTGTTTTCCCTGGTACCAACTTCCGTCCTAGTCAGCCTTCTGTTGCAGTGAAGAGACACCGTGACTAACAGCAACCCTTATAAAAGAAAGAATCCGTTGGGTTTTGCTTCCACTTTTAGAGACCTAGTCCGTTGTCATCACAGTGGTGATCATTGCAGCCCGTGGGCAGACATGGTGCTGAAGAAGAAGCTGGGAGTTCTGCATCTGGATTCACATAAACGCTGGGCGTGGAACGGGCTGTCTGAAACCTCCAAGCCCACCCCAAGTAACATTTCCTCCAACAAGGCCACACCTATTCCAACAAGGCTATAGCTCCTAATTCCTCCCAAGTAGTGTCATTCCCTGATGACTAAGCATTCCATCATATAAACCTATCAGGGCCATTCTTAGTCAAGCCAGGAAAGGGGGTGAGGGGTGTGTGGCACTGAGAGGGCCATGCGATTGTGGCTGCAATCTTTTTCACCTCTTCCAGGTGAAATATAATACCTTCCCATTCTCACAGGAATTAAGCACACAATGTAAAGAATAACCTTAGTTTCTCTTTTTTCCCTCTTCTCCGAGTGTTACCCTTACCTCACCACTGTCTCCTCTCCTTCCTCCCTTGCTCTTATAACCTCAGCTATTCACTTAGAAACCAGAATATAATTTTGCTTTTTTGTTTCAATTGTTCTTTTCTGCTTCTTGTATAATATTAGAGGGACCAGCCTTAATAGTATACATCCCAGGGGCTCAGGAGAGAGAACTACTAACGGCGAGGACTATTTTCAGGAAATAGAATCTTAGCACACCGAGCTCTATAGTCCACTTGCTTTAATTCCTCTGGCATACCATCCACATATACACAGCTTCAGTTCTGTTCTGTGCCTAGCTCCTTTCTTGCCTGATTTCTCTCTGTTTATCTACTGTTCCCTCTTAAGTTCTATCTTAATTCTCTTGTCTTAATTCTGCCTCATCTAGGTCCTTTTCACCTTGTTCTTATTCAGTTAGGGCTTTCCCATCTGACTCTTCCTCATCTTCCATCTTGTTCCTCTAGTACTCTCTTCTAGCCCTTCAATCTAGTTCTTCCCCATCTCAGTTTGTTCCTCTGAAGTTCTTACCCATCTAGTTCTTCCATTCTCTTTTCTCTTTTCCATCCCTCCGTGCCCTGGAAGTCCTGATATATAAAGCCAGGCTTCCAGGGTCAAACGGAGTGGTGATAAGAATCACATTGAGAGGCAATAACTGTTACTTATCATTTGCAACCCCAAAGGGAAGTGACCAATGGGGAAATGAATTAACTAAAGGCTAAATCCGGGTAATAGCTAAGAAGAGGGATCTTATGTGCTCAACTATTAAACTCTTAAACGTGATTAGTAGAAAATGTTAAAAATCTATAAGTTGCTAGGTCAATGGGAGAAAATAAAACTGTCTTCTTTTTTCCTGTGACTCCTATCTGTCCAAGCTATCTGCTGTTTTTCTGCAGGGTGGGGGAAAGTGTGCTCAGTCACTAGGCAACCTGTGTACAGCTAGATGCCTCTGGTGATAGTTAAAGGGAGATCTGGAACTGGAGGTAAGATTTGGGAAGGAGGAAGTAGAGCTTAATTGGCACATCTGCCAGGCTTTCTCAAATGGGTAGCCTGGATGCTTAAGTCTGTTCTTAGAAAGTACGGAAGTATCCCTGATAAGGTACTTTCCTCCATCTGGGGATGGACCTGGCCGGATGCTGCCAATGGTGATAATTACAGGGAGGCTTGAGCTGGGGTTCTGGCTGAGCATAGCTGTCAGCGCAGAAGGTTATCTAAATATTCCTAGAAGTGGTTAGGTAAGGAGTTAGAGGTCTATAAAGTTAGTAAGGTTGTAAGAAAGGAGGGTCCGAGCTAAATTGTGTAAAGCTATTACTTAACATCTACCTGACCTAGGTGGTGTCTCCTTGTGGAATTTACCTTAAATCAGGAGACTTGCATGTGGACTGTTATTACTGCTAGTCCTTGAAAGTGGCCAAGGAAGATATCTGCTTCCAGAGAAAGCCTTTCCTGAGGCTGTTCTCCAAATACCTGGAATGTCCAGAGAGTGATCAGTCCACACTGTTAGCCCTTCTTAGGGAAAAGTCAATTGGGAAAACTATGAAGGCACATAGGATTTTCATAACAGAATACAGCTGATATATAACAAGCCAAGTAACACCAAAAACTCCTTGGGATTTGGCTTCCTCTGGAGGAATTCCCTGATTCCTTCAGGTAGTGACTTTGCCATAACCAGCTGAGTTCTTATGATATATTCCTGCGGCCTGCAGCATCTGCTGTGGTAATTTTTGTAAAAATTGAAATTAAATGAATATATTTTACATCCAGAAAGTTTTCTTTAACAACGTCAAAATATATGCACATACCTGTAACCCCACATGCTAACACACCTCCCTGTAGTTCACCACACCAAAGTACATCTATGAGGACAGTAAACATCACACATTTAAAATGGCCTTAGACTATGATAAAATATGCAGCATGAATAGAGAATCAGTACTGAATTATTCAGGATAACATTTGCTGATAGTAAAGACTACGGGAAGCCTCCTCAATGACTCTGTTACTATGATGCAGACATTAGGTGATGTGACTTCCATGAATAAAGTAAAACTACCAGAGCAGAAAATAACAGCAATGAGTGTTTTTTAAGTGCTTATTCCAAAATCAAAATCAGTGAAATAACCAAGCAAAAGAACAGGAACTCCCCCAAGCAAGCAGAGCATTAAGGCTGTAATAATGCTCAAGAGTGGGCTGGCATTTACTTCCTTACCGTTGTTCCTCCCACTCTTTGCACTTCAGTCCCTACAGTAGTCGCTGTAACATTGTGGGGAGGCTTTCATGTGGCGCATATCAACAGTTACATATGGCCGGCCCAACATTACAGAGCTAGAACAACTCTTGTTATATAAAAATTCCGCTGACTGACTTGAGCAATAGCAACAGAGAAAAATCAATTACCCCAGAGGCCTTCTCAGCCCAAGCCTGCATTGTGTATGCTACACAAAGTAATGTGTGTCATTTCAAGTGTCTTTCAGATCAGATGACTCAGGATCTCTATTTGAAAATCAGATGAAAGAGCATGGATTGTGTGAAAAGTTGTTCTCCACCTCTAATCTGTAGCTCTATAAAATGAAAGTTCTATTTTCTTCCTACAAAAACAGCTAATTAGACAGCACAGTTATTGCAATGCCTATAATTAGGACTGCAAGCAATGTACATTCTAGAATGATTTACAACACATTAGTTTTATTTCTGATAGGGTGGGAAGAAATTTTAAGTAGAACTCAACTGATTGAAAAACTGACAGATATGCAGGAGTTAGGAGAGGATTGACTTTTAGATTACCATACCCAGAATATGAATCTTATGAAAAACTATTTCTCAGTTATAAAGAGAGAAGCCAATGGCAATCTGGAGAGGAATTGTATCACTTTATAAGATGTAGGAATGCATATATTTTCTCATTGATAAGCTCTTCCACTAAAGTTATAAATTTTCTCATTGTCCATTAAAAATATTTGTTTTAGCCAGGCAGCAGTGGCACACACCTTTAATCCCAGCACTCGGGAGGCAGAGTCAGGCAGATCTCTGTGAGTTCCAGGCCAGCCTGGGCTACAGATTGAGTTCCAGGAAAGGTACAAAGTTACACAGAGAAACTCTGTCTTGAAAAATCCAAAATAAATACATAAATAAATAAACAAAAATATTTGTTTTAATTTAAGCAACATGTATGGTCTATATGTTCAGTATAATGCATCACAATTATCTACATATAAGAAAAAATATCAAATATAGCCAGTAAAATTTGTCATGATATAATTAAATAAAGCCTGTATGTGTTCATATGAAGCTTCAACATTAGATAGAAATATAAAGGAGAGACAGAAGGTAGATAAACCAAGTGCTACTATTGTTTATCCTAGTTTCTAAGTAAAAAGTTAATCGAAAATTTGAGCTACCTAGCTAAATTGGAATGAGTATGATATCTTTGAACTTAATGTCCTAAAGAACTTTGAGTTTTAGTTTAGTTTAGGGACTAAAATATCAAAGAAATTAGGCCTAGAGTAAAACAGTGTTGAGTTTGATTACCAGTGTATGTGTCATCAGAAAGTAGCATCCCCACATCTTAGTTTACTTACATAGTTGTTTCAATAACTGATGAATACACAGTAGGAAGGTCACAAAATTTACCTCAAATTTACAGCACTTAATAGGTACTGAGCACTGCATATGTGTTCACTGTCATTACAATGGAGGTTTATTTTGTTTTATTTTCTACTTAGGGTTAAATCAATCAACTACACATTGACACAGACAGTATGTTAGTGTGTTAGTATGTACGTATGTTAGTATGTATGTAGACAAGTTTTATGTTGTGCTATGCCTGAGTTAGACAGTTTAAAATTTTCTTAAGCATTGTTAATCAAGCATGCAGTTCACATGCATATACATTTTTATTGTGAACATGTATTTGTCTGTTCAAGGGATTCTTTGGTGTGCATCACATTCTAGGCATAGTGGATGATGATAAAAATTAAACAACTACTAAAACATCCCTTAATGTAGTTCATAATCTGGATAATAAATATAAATAAATGAAAAAAATAGGAACATATTAGAGAGTAAAGGGAAAAGGATTTGAGCCTGAAAGCTCAGGTAGACTCCTCGGAGGATATTAATTAAAATACCATTTAGATACTTTTGATTAAACTGTTTTGGTGCACACATGAGAAGTTACAAAATAAGGAACACAAAAAATATCCTAAAAATAGGAAAGGACATCCCAGAACTATTTGGTGAGCAAAATATATCAAGCTTCAATTTGTAACTATAAATCAATACATGCAAATAAGTATGCTATAAGAGACACATATGTTCATGATTATAAGTCCAGTTTATTTGCTCTTCCCTCTAATAGACTTCCCTGAGAAGGGGATGCAGTAATTCATCATTCATAAAACATAATTATTTTCCAATTGGAATATATTTGCTTAGGCACTCTGAATGATTATGTCCCATTGAGATATTTATTTTTCAAATCATAGTTTATTAATATAATTTCATTTAAAGCAAGTGAGATAGTTTTAAAAGTAAGTTATGTGTGAAATGTTACATGCATAATATTTGCCTTACCAATACATATTTTTGCAATCTACTGGACATTAATGAAATGAATCATAAGATCAAATAGAATGTCAGGTGTGTGCTGTACTCCTTCAGTGATAGAAATGTGTTTGAAGCTTCTGCCCCACACAGATAAGCAGCACCCTCTCTATCTCTGAAAGCCAAGTGTTTTCTTTCTCTGTAGAAAGAGTATTTCAATTTTGAATTCAATACCTTAAGGAATATTATTCATTATTTGTTCTTTGAAGATTTTATATGTAAATTTTAAATACCACAACATTGCTTAACATCACTGAATGCAATTGCAATATGTGTATCAGAGCCATAGGTCCTGATAAATACCTACAGGTCTCATGAAGATGTGCCAAAAAATATGTTCTGCGAAAAGAATTTGTTTAAAAATAGAATAAAAACCAAAAGCAAAATTATTCTCACTTCTCAAAATTAAGATTGTTATGGTGTCTATTTTCTGTTTTTCTCTATATGTACCCTGACAACAGTGCATTTATCACAAGGAATTTGATGCCTTGTCTTAAATGACTACAAAGAACTCTTAACTCAAATTTTATCGTTTCCTTTTGCCAAATCCGCAGCACCAACCTTGTGGTGACATTTCTGGCTTCTCTAAGTTGACACATGGCTGCTGAAATAAAAACAAAAATGAAACAAAACTAATAAGAAATATGAGCTGTTTATTTTATTTTAAAAAGTTAGGTTTATTTTCTTTTCAATCTCTCTCCTCTCTCTCTCTCTCTCTCTCTCTCTCTCTCTCTCTCTCTCTCTCTCTCTCTCTCTGTTGGTTGTGGGGCATGGGCATTTCATATGTGAATGTAGCTGTATGAGTCTGAAAGAAGATTTTGGATTTCCCTGAAAGTTACAGGCAGTTGAATGCTGCTGCCTGAGGCATATTCTGAGACTCCAGTCCTCTGCAGGAGTAGTGTGGGCTCTTGGACAGAGCCATCTCCAGCATGCGCTTGCCTTTCTTGCAGTGTAGTATTGCATGAAATAAAGATACATAGATAGATGATAGATAGATAGATAGATAGGTATTGACAGATAAGGAGAGATATAGATATGAATGTGGATATGGATTTGGATGTGGATAAATATAGATGATATAGATAGATATAGATAGAAATATATATATATAGAATCAGAAATCTGACCATAGGACAATGGAAGTGCTGTGAGATATATGGAAGTGCTGTGAGAAACTGTGTGAAATATGTGCAATATTGATTTCATATTTTTTTTTCCTTTGGGTGACCCCTTGCTAAATAGCTTGCCCATGCTAGGAGTCAGTTAAACTAATCATGGAATGGGCAGCATTTTTAATGCTAGCAAAGTCCCCAAATGTCAAAGTATCAGAATAAAAAGGAACATTTAATGCGAGTAAAGACAGTATGCTTCATGTAGCTCTTATGTCATGTCAGTATTACAGCCAGAGAGATGTTTAGCATGGGTTAAAGGTTTCCATTCAATACAAATATTTTCCCTTTCTTATAAATTTCATCTTGTGATTTTTTCCCATTTTTTTTATTTTAAACATATTGGCTGTTTTCTTTTTCCTTAGAAAATAATTTCTTTGTAATTTGGATTATTGTAAGTGGTTAAAAATAAAAGTGATTCTTTTTTTCATTCTCCACTCTTATGTAATAATGTATGCATGTGTGTGTGTGTGCACACACATAATTTCTAGCAAGTTGACTGCTATACAACACTAGTTAGAAAATCTAGTGTTCACTGAAAGTAAATCTTTTTGCCCTACAGATAAAGACACCCACCACCACCCATTTTTTGTTACACTGATATTCTGTACTTCTCTGGTATTGGAAGTTCAAAGACTCTAATTAATTAAGTGTTAAACTGGCAGTTTAAAGATTTGCTTTTCCAAGAGATTGTAACCTATTTTGATGAAGCGCTAACTAAATTGGTCTGGTGGATTAACATTCTTCCCAAACTCTATACAGAATATATCCTTAACAGCAATTTTTGTTATGATGAATCAAATTACATCTACATTAGAATTGTTATCACTGTCTTGTAGCTACAGTTTTCCTGCCTGGCCCAGAGTCAGGACAAATCTCTCACCTGCCAGTCTCACAGCTGCTCAAACTCAACTAAGTAAACACAGAGACTTATATTGCTTACAAACTTTATGACCGTGGCAGGCTTCTTGCTAACTGTTTTTATATCTTATATTAATCCGTTTCTGTAAATCTATACCTTGCCACATGGCTCGTGGCTTACCGGCATCTTTACATGCTGCTTGTCCTGGCAGTGGCTGGCAGAGACTCCCTCCGCCTTCCTGTTCTTTTTATTCTCTCTGTTAGTCCAGCCTATACTTCCTGCCTAGCCACTGGCCAATCAGTGTTTTATTAGCAACACATTTGCCATACAGAACATCCCACAGCACTGTCTTTATATTTGATCTGCAAGTTCTGTTAAAAAATTTCTTAATATACCAGATTACTATTTTAAAAAATTTGCACATGTCTTCATTTACATGTATCATTCACTATTGCATATTTTTTAATTATTGTGGAAGCACTGGACACTCAGTTACAAATATCATAGCATGTCATTCTTGTTCAAACAAACATACACATATGTACTAAAAAATATTTTCCTTCAGAAAAAAAAATACTAGCACTAGTATATCAAAGTCAAGAAAAATTTCTTTAAATTCTCTAATATACTTATCATTAAAAGAAAACAATATTTAAATTATATTCAGTACTATTACTTATTACTGTTCTGGTTTGGATGTGCCCTAAAAATCATCAGGTTGAAAACTTAAACCTCAGCCTAACAGTGTTAAAATGTGGGTCCCCAGTGGAGGTGTTAACTTACAATAGCCACTTTCTCATGAGCAGATTAATGGGCATTATAAAAGGACTAAGACCAGGCATTTTATCGCATTCCCTGTCTTGACCTACATTTGTCCTTCTGCTGTGGATTGATTCACTACACAATTCTGGCCAGATGTTCATACCTTGATCTTGGAATTCTCAGTTTCCAGGATCCAAGGATCAATAAAATGTCCTTGTCTATAAATCACACTTTCAGACATATGATGTACTACACAGAGGGGATAAGCAAATTGGACTTTCTCAGCAAAGTGCTGTTCAGTAAAATGCCCCTGTCACATTGAATTCTTTTAGAAGTAGAAGAGAAAGTGATCCAGGGGAAGCCATCGTTAGGAATGTTAAGGGAGCTGAGGAAAGGCTGTGAAAATAAACAAAGGAAGAGAAGGCAGTCAAAATTATGTCTCTTGATAATCCATCTGCCACTGTAGACTCCTGGAAGCTGTTCCCTCCCAGAAACTCCTGAAACCAGAGGTCTTATATTTCTGTTGTAACCACTAATATTCATTTAAAGAGGTAGAGGCAGTAGAGTATTTGTACCTCATTTATCACAGTATTTTCCTTATTTCATTTAGAAGAAACATTCTTTTCAAACAAAATATTTTCATCATATTCTCTCCTTGCTAATATCTCCCAAATCTTCCCCATCTCACTACCCACCCAACTTTATGTTATTTCTCTTTCTCTCTCTCAAACAAAAAAAAATAAAACAAACATGAACAGGACATAAAATAATAAAATAAATAATAACAACAAAGTAAGCATACAAATCACATAGAGTTCCCTTTGTGTGGGCAAACTACTCTTCTGCAGAGGGCCTGCATGGGAATGTGGTTGATATACCCAGTGCCACTCGTTGGAGAAAACTGATTTTACCTTCACTATCAGGTACCAATAGCAACTACCTTCTTTGTTAGGGGTGAGACTTTTTCCTTCTACTTTTTCTTATTTTTCTTATACCACATCCAACTCCCTCTGCATCTTTAACCCCTTTCTTATATTCATGATTGTTGGTTTTATTGTGAGATAGACTTAATTTAATGAGGAGCATCTGTGTAATAGACTATGACTACTGTTTATTGATGGCTCCAGATTTTCATCTTTTGAACTCAAAGAGACTAGGTTTCACATACAAAGAAAAGGAAAGTTTACAATGGAATTTCTTATAGTAGTAAAAGGAGATATTAAGAAAGATGACAAGAAGGAGGAAGAGAAAGAAAAGGAGGAGCAGGAAGAAGAAAGAAGGAGAAGAAGGAAAAGGAGAAGGGAGAATGAGAAGGAAGAGGAGGAGGAGAAGGAGAAGGAGAAGGAGAAGAAGGAGAAGAAGGAGAAGAAAGAAGAAGAAGAAGAAGAAGAAGAAGAAGAAGAAGAAGAAGAAGAA